>JASDQU011507517.1:30280-40301 GCA_032191745.1 Picea mariana
ACAAAAAAACAATGTTAAAGATAATATTTACAACAATGTTAAAGATAATAAAAAAATATAATGCAATAAGTAGAGGTTTCTTAAAGAGGTGTTGCATAAGAACCTGCACACTATTATTCAATGTTTCTATTCGATTCAAATGGTAATCCACTAATAACTCTTCCCCGAGAGATATCTTTTTTATTGCACACGAGAGTATCCAATTCTCTTCACATCCCTCATATATGCAATTCGGTTTTTTGTTTGTTGTCTCGGGTCGTGTGTTGTTTATAAACCCTGCGATATTGTCAGAAGCTTTAGGCCTTCCATCAATATAGATAGTCACTCCCTTATTTTTATCCCTGTTTAGTAGTTGTATATAATTTGTGGTGAGTGCATATCTCCACATACTTCGCATGTACCAGACCAACCGCATCCAATCGTTATAATTTTAACACGGTCCGACATAGTCCATCAATTCAATTACTGTATTGTATTTTACAATTATTCCATCCATGGAAAATATCCCCAAGCCATGCAAGGAGGATGGTGCAATGGGATATGTCCTATTGTTGACAACGAAGTCAACATCTATAGGAGGTAGTTCCTTAGGTACCCATTGTTTCACCAGATGCTTATACATGAGTGGCACCTCTATGTATCCTATGCTCTCATCATCATAAGAGCATGATCCTCCTTCGGCAAGAAAAAAATGCATGTGTCTACAAAATTTTATTCTGACTTTTTCGCCTTTGGTCTTTGTTTGTTTATCATATCTACTAGATGCAGTCGCATTTCCCTCTATTTGTCCTAAGCTTTCATCACTCAACAAAGAAATATCTGACAGGTACCTGTTTGGTTGTACCTTCAGTTGCATGTGCATGTGTTGTTACTGAGTAGTCCATCATCATCATAGTTCCAATTTATGAACTTGTTTTTCTATATTCAAAGTTCTAAATAAAAATTTTATATCTTTAGTTTTGGATGCACAATTAGACTAGGGTTCAATTACCAATATTAGTGGTCAACCACCTAATTTAATGTGATATCCCTCTTGATTTTGAACATATTAAGGGCATATTAATGTGATAACACCAAGGACATGATAAGTTTATCATATGGATCTAAGAAAAAAACAATAGTAAGGTTGTTGTTTGTTGGATTTGTGCAAATTAGAATTATAATAAGAAATGTCCATTGAAGATGAGGGTCAATGCTATGAAGTAAGAAATCCAACCATCAGTTGGTGTGTTGCAAATCTTGGGTGCTTTAGTTGGCAATATGTCTAAGGCAAGCCAAGAGTAGAACTATACAAATATTAGTTTTGTTCAAGACAAGAGTAGAACTATACAAATATTAGTTTTATTCAAGCCAAGAGTAAAACTATACAAATATTAGTTTTGTTCAATCCAAGTTGAAGAATAAGTTAGTTATGGCGATGGTTAACACTAGTGCAACCCACATTTTTATGTAGGAAGTAGTGGTTGTTAAACTCAATGTGCAGTTGAAATTGGTGCAGTCTTTGAAATTTGTGCAGTTGACTTGCAACTGGACATAAAACGAAAATCGAGACTCAGATTGAGGAACCGTCATCTCTGTTGGATTCCTGGCATAGGATTTTAGCTAGATAACCCCTTACTCTCGGTTTCAACCCCTCAGAAGTTGTTTTTTTCATCGATTTTGATAACTAGTGCTTTGGTCAGTAAGAAGCTATGAAACATTTGGATTTAGGGGTCCAATTTATGAAACCATGCCTCGGGAGCGGATATACAATGTGGTCACCTAGTCCATGTCTAAACAAGCATGCAACATCTCATGGAACTCAAAAATGTTGTTTCATTAGGCTTTTATGCCCCGAGGAGGAATTGCTAAGAGTCCCCAAAATGGTTTGGGATGCGACTTGCAACTGGGCATAAAAAAAAAACCGAGACTCAGATTGAGGAACCATCATATTCGATGGATTCTTGGCATAGGATTTTAGCTAGAGAACCCCTCACTCACGGGTGCCATGCCTCAGAAGTTGCTTTAATCATTGATTTCAAGAACTAGTGTTTTGCTCAGTTTGAAGCAACGCAACATTTGGATTAAGGGGACAATTTACAAAACCATGCCTCGGGAGCAGATGGATAATTTGGTCACCTATTCCATGCCTAAACAATCTTGCAACATCTCACCTAACTAAAAAATGTTGCTATGTTAGTCTTTTATGCCCTAAGCGAGAATTGGCCAAGAGTCCCCGAAATGGTTTGGCATGCGACTTGCAACTAGGCATAAAATGAAAATCGAGACTCAGATTGAGGAACCGTATCTCTGTTGGATTCATGGCATATGATTTTAGCTAGAGCACCCCTCACTCTCGATTCCAACCCTTTGGAAGTTTTTTTTTTCATCGATTTCGATAGCTAGTGCTTTGCTCAATAAGAAGCAATGCAACATTTGGATTTAGGGGTCCAATTTATGAAACCATGCCTCGGGGGTGGATCAATAATTTGGTCACCTAGTATATGCCTAAATAATCTTACAACATCTCATGGAACTCAAAAATGTTTCTTCATTAGTCTTTTATGCCCTGAGCGGGATTTGGCCAAGAGTCCCTGAAATGGTTTGGGATGCGACTTGCAAATGGGAATAAAATGAATATTGAGACTCGAATTGAGGAACCATCATCTCTGTTGGATTCCTGGTATAGTATTTTAGCTAGAGCACCCCTCACTCCTGGTTCCGACCCCTCAGAAGTTGTTTTTTTCATCGATTTTGATAACTAGTGCTTTGCTAAGTAAGAAGCAATGCAACATTTGGATTTAGGGGTCCAATTTACGAAACCATGCCTCGGGAGAGAATGGAAAATGTGGTCACCTAGTCGATGGCTAAACAAGCATACAGGATCTCATGGAACTCAAAAATGTTTCTTCGTTAGGCTTTTATGCCCCAAGGAGGAATTGCCAAGAGTCCCCGAAATGGTTTGGGATGTGACTTGCAACTGGGAATAGAAACAAAAACGAGACTCGGATTGAGAAACCATCTTCTTTGTTGGATTACTGGCATAGGATTTTAGCTAGAGCACCCCTCACTCATGGGGGGCATGCCTTAGAAGTTACTTTAATCATTGATTTCGAGAACTAGTGTTTTGTTCAGTTTGAAGAAATGCAACATTTAGATTAAGGGGCCAATTTACGAAACCATGCCCCGGAAGAGGATGGATAACTTGGTCACCTATTCCATGCCTAAACAAGCTTGCATCATGTCACATAACTCAAAAATGTTGCTTCGTTAGTATTTTATGCCCTGAGTGGGAATTGGCCAAGAGTCCCCGAAATGGTTTGGCATGCGACTTGCAACTGGGAATAAAACGAAAACCGAGACTCGGATTGAGGAACCGTCGTCTCTGTTGGATTCCCGACATAGTATTTTAGCTAGAGAACCCCACTCCCAGTTCCAACCCCTCGGAAGTTGTTTTTTTCATCGATTTCGATAACTAGTGCTTTGCTCAGTAAGAAGCAATGCAACATTTGGATTTAGGGGTCAAATTTACGAAACCATGCCTTGGGAGAAAATCGATAATTTGGTCACCTAGTCCATGCCTAAACAAGCTTACAACATCTCACGGAACTAAAAAATGTTGCTACGTTAGTATTTTATGCCATGAGAGAGAATTGGCCAAGAGTCCCCGAAATGGTTTGGGATGCGACTTGAAAATGGGCATAAAACGAATACCGAGACTCAGATTGAGGAACCGTCATCTCTGTTGGATTCCTGGCATAGGATTTTAGCTAGAGCACCCCTCACTCCCGGTTCCAACCCCTCGAAAGTTTTTTTTTTCATTGATTTCGATAACTAGTGCTTTGTTCAGTAAGAAGCAATGCAACATTTGGATTTGGATTTTGTGCCCCGAGGAGGAATTGCCAAGAGTCTCTGAAATGCTTTGGGATGCGACTTGCAACTGGGCATAAAACAAAAACTGAGACTCGGATTGAGGAACCGTCATCTTCGATGGATTCCTGACATAGGATTTTAACTAGAGCACCCCTCACTCACGGGTGCCATGCCTCAGAAGTTTCTTTACTCATTGATTTCGAGAACTAGTGGTTTGTTCAGTTTGAAGCAATGTGACATTTGGATTAAGGGGCCAATTTACGAAACCATGCCTCGGGAGCGGATGAATAATTTGGTCACCTATTCCATGCCTAAACAACATTGCATCATCTCACGGAACTCAAAAATGTTGCTCTGTTAGTCTTTTATGCCTTGAGCGGGAATTGGCCAAGAGTCCCCAAAATGGTTTGGCATGCGACTTGCAACTGGGCATAAAATGAAAACCTAGACTCGGATTGAGGAACCATCGTCTCTGTTGGATTCCTGGCATAGGATTTTAGCTAGAGCACCCCTCACTCCTAGTTCTAACCCCTCGAAAGTTATTTTTTAATCGATTTCGATAACTAGTTCTTTGCTCAGTAAGAAGCAATGCAACATTTGGATTTAGGGGTCCAATTTATGAAACCATGCCTCGGGAGAGGATCGATAAATTGGTCACCTATTCCATGCATAAACAAGCTTACAACATCTCACGAAACTCAAAAATGTTACTCCGTTAGTCTTTTATGTCCTAAGCGAGAATTGGCCAAGAGTCTTCGAAATGGTTTGGGATGTGTCTTGCAACTGGGCATAAAACGAATACTGAGACTCGGATTGAGGAACCGTCATCTTCGATGGATTCCTGGCATAGGATTTTTTCTAGAGCACCCCCCACTGATGGGTGCCATGCCTCGGAAGTTGCTTTACTCATTGATTTCGAGAACTAGTGTTTTGCTCAGTTTGAAGCAATGTAACATTTGGATTAAGGGGCCAATTTGCAAAACCATGCCTTGGGAGAGGATGGATAATTTTTTCACCCAGTCCATGCCTAAAAAATCTTGTAGCATCTCACGGAACTCAAAAATGTTGCTCCGTTAGTTTTTTATGCCCCGAGCGGGAATTGGCCAAGAGTCCTCGAAATGGTTTGGCATGCGACTTGCAACTGGGAATAAAACGAAAACCGAGACTCGGATTGAGGAACCGTCGTCTCTGTTGGATTCCTGGCATAGGATTTTAGCTAGATCACCCCTCACGCCCGGTTCCAACCCCTCGGAAGTTGTTTTTTCATCGATTTCGATAACTGGTGCTTTGCTCAGTAAGAAACAATGCAACATTTGGATTTAGGGGTCCAATTTACAAAACCATGTGTAATATCCCCTGGTAGTGCCCCAGTTATATTATGAATTGTAATCATGTTTTGTAGGTTGTTGAGCCGATTATTGATAATCTGGTGGGCTTATGTGTTTATTAGGCCGAAGAGCCTAAGTGTTAAGGAAAGGATCCTGATTTTTTATATGTAATTATGAAGATCATTAATATAATATATAAACATTGTTGTGTGCTGACTGACCACGAAGAAAGAGTGATGGGGGACTAAGATTCCACAGTATGGGTAAGGGAGAGGGGGCTGAGACGCAGGAAGAGGGGCTAAGCTTGAGGGCTTAAGTCCTTAGGAATAATAATTTATTATTATTCCAAAGAGGTGTGAAAGGTATGTTTTTATCCTAAGTCCTAGGAGAGGCAACGCATGCAGCCCCAACGTGTGCAAAATGGAACACATACTTGATGGAGTGCATGCAGCTTCATGGGTAACATGTGTCAGCCCAGACACATGCAATTCAACCCAACAATTGAGTCAGGATGGGGGCTCATCCTTCATTCTTCCGTCGGTTGTATGAACCGTTGGGAGTCTGTGAACGAACTTTGCTTAATTTTGCTGTCACGCAATCCTGAAAACCAGACCCGGAAGTCGACTGGTGTATTCCTGTGAATTTTGTGGCCTCTGTATTCATCCTTTGAAATTTTCACGCATGCACCTGAGACCCAAAATCCATCACCTGATTCATTCTGTGAACCTTCCATACTCCACCTGAGTTCACTGGAATCCTTCTCGAGAACTGTTTTGTCTCTACACTGGACCTCTGCATAGCCACACACCTCTAAAGTCGATCCGCGTCTTCTTTGAAACCTGAGCAATTATCTATGTCATGTGTGTTATAACTGTGGGTTGTTGTGGCCACGCAGTCCCTTGGCTGAGTGTGATTGGCTACCGTCATCCATTCCTTACTGAGCCTTGTTGTCCTCCTTGTGCTTGTTGAGCTTTGTTGTCCTCCTTGTGCTGGAACAAAGTTGGAGAAGTAGGTTGTCATGCCTGTGTGCAACACTCTCTCCAAGTGAGAGAGGTGGTTGTGGTTGAAGAAGCAGGTTGTCAGGCCTGTGAGTGACTCTCTCCAGGTGAGAGAGTGTGCGGAGGAAGTGAGAACTCTTGGAAGGAGTCCTATAGCTGCCACAGAGCTTGGAGAATTCTGGTCCGGTCTGTTGTTGAATCTCAAGGCAAGGGAGGTTTAGCAGCCGAAGGACTGTCTTGGTGACAGTGAAGGTGTATACTTCTGGGGTGGGACAGGCATGTGGGGAATGAGAGTCTATGAGCAGTGGGCATAAGTGGCTCCTGGGAGAGAATCCTTCCTCATAAACTGTGTGTCTTTCGTTGACCTTGCCTAGCCTAGGATTCCCTTGCTCGGTGGAGTTTAGTCCTAGCTTGGGGGTGGCCTACTGCTAAGAGTAATGAGAAGCATGGTCTAAGGCTGGGAGGTTCATGGAAGGTCTACACGCAGTTGGTGGTGTATTACAATTTCAAAGATAAGTATCATTATGTGTTTTAATTCTGTACTTAATCAAAATGTATGTTCTGTGATACTTGTAATATTATCATGTATTCCGTTGCTAGTTTGAATTGCTGTTAATTATATTTAAGTCTATATGACAACAGTAAATCCATGTCAATGTATTAATTTGATTTAATTCTTATTATTTATAAATAATGCATGTTATATATTTAAGTATGAGAATTTTTCCGCGAAGTAGTGTTTCCCGGCAAGTGGGTTGATGGCCGAGGATGTTACAATATGGTATCAGAGCCATAGTTTCAACGCTGAGCCTAGATGGGTTGGATAAGTGGTCTTTGGACCCAAGGTTTTGAGTGAAAACGATGCTCGGATGGAACCAATTTCGGACCTTAGAATGTTTCTGAGTGCCAAGGGGTTACTTGGTCGTGTTACGAAGCTCAGGAGGAGTAGTGGTAGAATAAAACTACAATCGGCGTGGTATATGACCAGAGAGAGAGAGAGAGCGCTCAATAATTGGGGTGTTGGAGCCATAGGATCTATTTGAATGGAAGGTAAATTCAGTACGACTGTCATATCTGGAGAAGGTACATGAGGGTTATCTTGGAAGCCCTTCAGAGTTCGACAATCGGGAGAAGCGAGGTGTGCGCAGGCATAAACGCCTGAAACCCGAAACCCCGAAGTCCCGAGGGAGATATACATCGTACATCTGGAGGAAAGAGCTTGACCATTGGATCAAGCGGAAGAGAAGATTGTAATTTTGGGAGTTCGACTGTTGGGAGAAGTGGGATGTGTCATTGCACAAACTCCCGAAGTCCGAAGTTCTGAAGCGAAAGAGTAGATGTGGTGGGGCTGGATGACGTCGCTAGTATTCCGCCATGTGGCATCCTCTGTGAGCAGGGTTAGTGAGGCCCGAGTTTACGTAACATAGTTAAGGGCCAGAGGACCCACATTGGCGTTGATCATGATACATCAAGATCAACGACCAGGAGACATTGCAGGGACCCAAGTTGCAAGGAAGATAATTATCCAAGGCAGTCCCGCAATCCAAACCATGGTTTCACTGAGGGGTTACGTGTCAACATCAGGAGAATTACAGAATGAAGGATGGGTTACTCCAAAACCACCATTGCATGCCCCTGCAATTGGGAAAACGTTAAGTGATGTAAGGTAATGACATCACCTAAGGTGATGTGGAAGTGTTCGGGGTGTGCAGATGTGAAATCTTATGAAGTCCCAAAGTACCGGAACTTAGACGCATGAGGTTCCATAATGAGTGTCAACTATTGGATGTTGGGTAGACATGGATGGTTCATCTGCCCTATGTCGCGAGTTCGTTAGTCCATAATTTGTGAAGTTGTTGTGAAGTTCTTTGAAACCTCCCAAAACGCAAAGTCGCGAAGCACCCTTTTTGCTAAGCGAGTGGTCACGACCCTCGATCACATGGGTAGGGGATTAAGAGAGAAGGGTCTAGATCCTGAAGGATTGTTATAGAGCCAAGCAGAGCTCGGAAAATTCATGAAATATGAACGTTTTCTTAATTCATATTTGTATATGAATGTTGTGGGATTTGTTAAGGAATAATGGCCTGGCAAATTTCGTTTGTCTGCACATTGTGTTTGCAGAAGTTTAGCGAGTTCTAGAACTGAGTAGAATTTCCACTGAGTGCAAAAGAAATGGAAGAGACACAGAATTATTCCAGTTCAGAGAACAAAGCTAAAGGGATGGATGTTCATTTGGGAGTTGAAGGGTCGATCTCCAATGGGCATGGAGAAGAGATAGATAAGGAAGGGAATATGATGAATGTAAAGTCCCCGACCCTCCAAAGAACGGGCAATGATACCAAACACAACCTTAACTTAGCCTTTAAAAATCTGATACCATATTATAACATCCATATAAACATAGAATGATTATTCTACATATATATAACATAATAATGCAAAAATAACAATAAGCCTACACATGTAGAATATACAACATATGCAGGCGATACTCATCAATTACAACATATGTACCATTACACAACATGTAAAAGAACATAGAAGTGGTACTTATATTTTGTTAGAAGACCACCAACTATGTGCAGACCTTCCACGAACCTCTCAGCCATAGACCACGTTGCTCATCATGCTCAGCAATGGGTCACCCTTGAGCTGGGACTAAGCTCCACCCAGGGAAAGGGAATCCTAGACTAGGCTGAGGTTACATGAACACTGCACAATGCAACTGGAAGGGTACTCACCAAGAGCCTTCTTATGCCCACTACTCACGGAATCTCATTCCCCACATGCTTGTCCCACCCCAGGAGTATACACCTTCATTGTCACATAGGACAGTCCTTCAGCTGCTAAACCTCCCTTGCCTTGGGCTTCAACAATAGGCTAAACCGGAATTCTCAGAGCTCCGTAGCTGGTGCTGGACTCTCTCTAGGATAAAACCACTTCCTAGCAAAATCTCTCACCCGGGAGAGTTTCTCACAGGCCTGACAACCTGCCTCTTCAGCCACAACCACCTCCCTCACCTGGAGAGAGTGTTGCACACAGGCCTGACAACCTTCTTCTTCAACTTCATTCCCTCACAAGGAGGACAATAGCAAGGCTCAGTAGGGAACAACGATGGCAACAAGACACAGTCAACCAAGGAACTGCATGGCCACAAAAATCCACAGTTATAACACACACGACATAGACAATTACAGGATGTTCAGGCTTCACAGCAGACAGCCACCCAAAAACGACTCAGGTACTGACTGGGCTCTGCAATGGTGGATAGACTGGGTTCATGGAATCACAGGTCGAATTTCCCCTCTCAACCAGTTCTCTCAACAATGTATAGGTATGTAAAGGACATACGTCTAAGGTTTTTGGGTTTCAGACTGCGGATGGAAGTATAGAATCCAACCACCTTCCTGACTGGTTTTCTCAACTGCGTGTGAGTATGCAAAGGGTAGATGAAGATGCAAAATGGGCTCAGACGGGCATCCCGATGAACTCAGGCGGAGGATGGAAGAATGGACGCGTGAACCCCCCCAACACGATTGACTCACGAGTTACCCATTCCAGATCTGTGTGAGGGTGCAGAGGTCGACGATGGATGTCTCAGGTTCAGACTGAGGATGGGAACGAATGGAAAAACGAACCAACACGGTTTGAATCTTCAGTTTTAACTACATGAGCTTAGGTCGACACTTCTCTCCCTGGATCTGCATGCGCTCCATTTTGCATATGTTCCTTTCCCTGGAACTTAGGACAACACTTGGTCTATTGACCACCTTAGCCTTTAGGAAATAATAATAAATTATTATCCCCTTTAGAGGTAAGCCCCCTAGCTTATCCCCTAGGCCC
>JASDQU011507518.1:0-12938 GCA_032191745.1 Picea mariana
TGATAAGCTATTTATGATAAGGAAGTTTTTGCTGGGTTTTCTTCCCCTAGAGGGTTTCCCAGGATAAATGTTGTGTACTTGTGGATGTGTATTTCTTAGTGATCTTGTGGTTGTTATGCTCTTATCTTTATGAAATGCAAAGAACTATAATATCAGCATAAAACATTAACAAACTGAAGCAAGAGAGATGATGATTCTGATAGAGGTATACCTGGCAACAGGAGCAAAGATTTTGTCATAATCAATTCCTTTTTTCTGAGAGAAGGCACGAGCCACAAATCTAGCTTTGAATTTTTCAACACAGCCATCTGTTGCATGCTTTATTTTGTAAATCCATTTAGAGGTTACTACTGATTTGCCTTGAGGTCTTGGGACCACTTCCCATATATCATTGTTCAATATTGACTCGTATTCTTCTATAATGGCATCCTTCCACACTTTATGTTTGGTAGCCTCATCAAAAGTGGAAGGTTCTGAGTCAATCACAAGATTCAATTGAGCTATCAAACCTGAGTATTTATATGGTTTCTTGCTTTCTCTGAAGGTACCTTTAGGTGCAGCATGCTATTCTGCTTATTTTAAAATTTCACAGCACCATGCTAGCTTCCTTTTGACAAGAGGTTTCTCTAGGGGAAACTCAACAGAATCCCTTATGGGATCCACTGAACGCTCTCTAGCCTCTTTGCTTTGCTCATCTGAAAGTGGTGAATCCGAAGGTTCTGGAGATGGAGCTTCCTGCTCCTCTGTATCACATGGAAGTTCTCTGGAACAACGAAAGGCGGCTTCCTCATGGAAGGTCACATATCTACTGAACTCTTTGTACTTTTGCCCTGGTACATAGATTCGATATGCTTTTGAGGTATCATTGTACCCCACAAAAGTGCCTTTCTTTTTAGAGGGCTCTAACTTAGTCCTCTTTTCTTTTGGTACATGAATGTAGACATAACTACCAAAGATTCTCAAATGGTCAACTGAAGGCTTCTTACCGGTGAAGACTTCTTCTGGAGTTTTCTCTTCCAGGGCTTTATGAGGACACCTGTTCTGAATATAGATTGCAGTGCTTGCAACTTTGGCCCAAAGAGACAACAAAAGATTCTGATCATACATCATGGCTTTGGTTGCTTCACAAATTGTCCCGTTCTTTCTTTCTGCAACCCCATTTTGCTGAGGATTATAAGGCACAATCAACTCCCTCTTAATCCTAGAAGCTTGGCAGAGATCATCATACTTGTGGGAGCCAAACTCTTTTCCATTGTCTGTTTTGAAAACATGGATATGTCTACCTGTTTGATTCTTAACAAGATTCTTAAAATCCATAATTTTACTGAAAGATTCATCTTTAGTTTTCAGAAAATAAATCCAAGTTTTACAAGAACAATCATCAACAAAAATGATATGATAGAGACAACCATTCATGGACGGAGCAGTCATAGGTTCACAAAGATAAAAATGAATAAGATCTAAGATACCATTACTTTATTTATTATTGTGAGGGTAAGCTTTATTTGTATTTTTACCAAGAGCACAGCCTCTACAAATACTATCATGCTCAAAAGAAAAAACTGACATACCTGTTACCATCTTTTGCAAACCTGGGAGAGCATTATAGTTGAGATGTCCAAACCTTCTGTGCCATAGTTCGTAGGGGTTGATCATCTCATGAGCTAATGCTTGAATAACTTGACAAGTGACTTTGTAAAGTCCACCTTCTTGAGCTCCGATTGTCATGGCTGAGCTCATACTTTTAGTTGAGGGCCACATAAGAGCCTTTCCTTTGGAGAAGGCTACTGAGTACCCTTTACTTTCTAGAACTGCAACTGAGATAAGATTTTTCTTTAATCCAAGAACATAAAGAATTTCTTCAATATGAAATACATTACCTGAATGAAGCTGAAAGGATGTTGATCTAAATCCTTTGATGGCATAGGTGCCATCATCACCCAATTCTACCTTACATTGAACTTCTTATCTCGATAGTTCACAAGGTTCTGTTTGACACCTGTCATGTGCTTGGAGGCCCCACTGTCCACTAACCAAACTTCTTTTGATTTGGTGACAGTACCGGAGAGAGCTGAAACACGATAACTTTCTCTGCGTTGTTCTTGTTCTTTAGTAGCAGCTCTGGTTCTCCTTCTTTGAGGATCTTCTTCCTCAGTTGCAACTGAAGCAAGGAACCTGCCCCTCTGTTTCTGATGTGAAGGAGGGTTCCTGCAGTCTTTTGCATAATGACCTAGCCTTTTACAGTTAAAGCATCTTACTTTAGACAAATGATAATGAAAGTGAGAGTGCTTACCTTGGGGTTTCTTACCTTTGCCTTTGTAATGAGGAAACCTCTTCCATTTCTTGGCTTTGATTGAAAGAGCATGGTCTTTCATCGTTGAGGGTTCATTTATGCTTTTAAGTCTACCCTCTTCTTCCAGGCAATAATGCCATAATCTCTCGAAGTTGGGTTGAACTTCTCTTCCATTGACTGATGAGAGAAATGTCTTCCATGAGTCAGGAAGACCATCTACTGTTGTTTGTACAAGGTCATCATCATCCACTGCAACTCCAATTGCTGCAAGCCGATCTCTTGTTGGGCAATTTTGGAAAAAAAGGTAGAGATAGTTTCATTCTTTCCCATCTTTAATGTACGTAGTTGTTTCTTCAAAATCATCTTTTGAGTTGGGGTCTTCTTTTCATATAGATTTGCTAGGGCATCAAAACATTCCTAAGTTGTCCTTAGATGAGCAATAAAATGCATCATGCTGTATTTAACCAAGTAAAAAATGATCCTCTTGGCTTTGGCTTGCCTCTTCTTATAGTCTGCTCTTCTTGCATTTGAAGTAGGTTCTTCCATCACCCTGGTAACCAGCTCATCCAAGTCACCTTCTTCTAGGATATTAAAAACCCTAGCCTTCTATGCATTGAAGTTTGAAGCCCCTTCAAGCCTATCTTATGCTTTGACTGAAGATGAAGCCATACTAAAAACAATATTTGATATAAAACAAGCTTAATGCTTATCTACAAAACAAACCCTTAGGTGTGGATCTACGCAGGCTCAAAAGTCTGCCATAATTGAGCTCTTTTCATGCCCTAAGCTCTGATTCCATGTTAGAAATTAAGGGAAAACTAGAAACAAAAATATCCTTTTAAATTTTATTTACTACGGTAGTTTTGGATCAACAATATTTTCAAAAATTCTGATGTAAACCAATAACAGAAATAATACAATGGATCTGAACATTACCTTAGCAAAAACAAAGAGCAGATTTACTTGATGACCTTGCAGTTGTCCTCTTTTTTGAATGCTCAGAAAAAGCTTTAAGGATCATTGATCAAACCCTTAGGGGTAGATCTTATCATGATCTTGTGAACAGTTTTGCCAAGAAGAACATAGGGAGATATCAGAAAAACAACCAACATACCAAACATCAAAAGTAAGGCTGAAACAAAAGCCCCACTGCCCAATCTAGAGGCTGAAAGGAAACCACTAACAACCCTCACAAAATTATGTCCAAGAAGAGGGACTGTTACAACAATAGGCAACATTTTGGTAGCAGATTTAGGGCTGTCTCAACAAACCCTAAAGACTGTAGACTAGGTACCATGCACATGTGACAACGACAACACAAAGAGATCAACAACAGACTAGAAAAGACACAACGAAAACAACAAGTGGCACCATCGACAACATAAAGGGGAAAGACACCAGCAAAGAAGATGGCGGTAGGCTTGGGAAAGTGGATCTTTAGGGTTGGATTAAACCCTAATAAAATAAACAATTTAAAATAATTAATATTTTAATTAATAAAATATTAATTAGAATAGTCAACAAGTCAAGGTGGCTAGCAAAGACTTAAACCACATAAACAATAAGGGGGATGTGGCTCGAACAAGGGGAAGCAACAATAACAAGACAAAGTCAAAAGGGGGGTCTTCTTTAATGGAAAAATGTCCACAAGGGTCTCATGATATAACTTATAAGCTTTTATCATCCCAGCATAAGAGGAAGGTCAATATGATGTGATCATGTCCTTCTTCTTAACTGCTCCTAGGTCTAATGGACCATCCTGGGAGAGAAGAAGATCACACAACATCTATGCTTGGTACTTAACTAAGAAACTGCCTGGTCCCAGACTAGGATACCCCAGAACACATCTAGGGGCCCTAGATTACAACTAGGGTCTTACCCACCAAGGTACACAACCAAGGATCAATCCAAGCACAAGCAAGGATTCCCTGGAACACATCCAGGGGCCCTAGAACACATCTAGGGACTTATATCATCAAACTGCATGGTCCTTGACCAAGAACCCCGATAATACATTGGGGGCCCTCACTAGGGTCTTTTTCCATGGCTCTAACTGCTTGGTCCCAGACCAAGAAACCTAGGAGTGTACTGGGGGGCCTAGATCTCAGCTAGGGTCTTTGCCATCCTCTCGGAGAATGGCTCTTGCAGTTGCTTAATTTTAACACCCCTTTTCTCCTTTCTTTGACTCTGCCCCTACACCCTTGGATGAAATGTCCTCTTCACCCAATTAATGAGATCTGCCCATTCATTCAGCGTGTGACACAAGCACATGAGAAAAGATTCCTTCTTTGCTCCAATGTACTTTGTGTGTGTCTCATCCTGTCACTTAGGCTGCCTTTTATTATGTTGAGTTAACGCTAAATCCAAAATCCTAGATCTTCTAAAGTGATCAAAGGCTGAGATTAGATCTCACCTTCACTTTAGATCTAACGGATATGATTTAATCAACTCACTTAAGTTACTAATGCCAAAAACTTAGGCATTTAACTTAATTAATCTCACATTAATCTAAAAGGTCATTCACTTTAATAAGTAACACAACCCTATTAGCTCCAGCGGGTATAAAAAATGCCATGGAAAAATTTATCCGCAAATTTCTGTGGCAAGGAGGTAAAGATAACGAGAAAAAAATTCACATGGTAAACTAGAACATTGTATGTGCACCTAGAGAGCATGGAGGGCTTGGAGTCCGTGACCTTGAAAGGGTAAATATTGCTTTCGGGCAAAGCTTTTCTGGAGATTGGTTACAGGCAGTAATGACTGGTGGAAGAAAGCAATCTGCCACAAGTATTTAATAAGAAATCAAAGAAAAAATATGGACTTAGTTCTAGACAATAAAGCTGGCTCTCCTATCTGGAAATTATTAAAAGCCTCCCTTCCTTTCTTTCGAGATTCTCTCATTTGGATACCGGGGAATGACAAGAAAATCAATCTTTGGGAGGACTGATTATCTGACGCAGGGATCCTCAAAGAAGTTTCATCCTTGGAACCTGTTCGCGTGGTTATCAAGTCAAGGAAAATTCTCTTTATTTGACATCTCAGACTGGCATAGTATGGACTCTGGAAGGGATGGAACTTGGGAGATATCCCTCCTCATTTCTCTAGGGATGCCCAATCTTTTCCTCTTATTATTAATGGGACGACCCCAGTGCATTTGCAACAAAGGGATAGTAGGGGATGGGGAACTTCTGGATATTCGGTTAAGGAGGGGTATAAGAAACTAACCAGGCAACTCAGGCTTCCAGAAAAATCTAACATACGGCAAGTAATTTGGCACATTGATGGGCTCCCAAAGGCCAACATCTTTGGTTGGCAACTAGTTCACAACAAATTGCTCACTGGGGAAAGCCTGTTTAAACGAGGATTTTCAGGACCATTCATATGTGAATTATGCAAATAAGCCCTTGAATCATCAACGCATATCTCAAAGCTTACAAGGGGTCTTTTCATAAGAAATCGACCTTCCATCATCTCTGGAAGACATTCTCGAAATTTTTGTGTTGGAAAATATGGTTGGCTAGAAATAGAGAGTTTTCTTTAAAAACATCCTTTCTCTCCCCTCATCAGTTGCTGCCCATGCAATGGGTCAAATGGTGAAATATTTAAACTCTAGAAGAATAAAAGTGGAGAATGTGGAGAAATTAGAAAAGGGATGTCAAAATTCTCATCTCCCTTAAAATTTCCCAAAGATCAAACTGGAAGCTTCGGGTACCCCCTCAGGAGTATATCTTGTGGCTTACATCTCAATCAGGATACACTTTGACGGGGCTTCAAAAGGGAACCCAGGGGAGGCAGGTGCGGGAGGGGTTCTGTACGACCCTAGAGGAACTCGAGTTTTGGACTTCTCTTGGAATTTGGGCATTGCATCGAACAATGTGGCTGAAGCCTCTACGGTATATCAAGGATTACTATTGATGTAGGAAGACCAGATCAACCAAATAGCCATAGTGGGAGACTCCAAAAATACCATTAGATACTTTGTCAAAGGATCTGCCCCCAAGGATGCTAAGATTAAGAGAATTATTGAAAGAATCCGACTACTCATAGCTAGTACCTCAACAAATGTTTTTCACATTCTCAAAGAAAATAATCGAGAGGCAGACAAAATGGCAAATAGGGCAATTGGTATGGCCCCTGGTTCTTTGCAGGTCCAAGGGAGTGTAAAATTTGTAGCCCCCCCTTAATGGCAGAAGTTACAAAAAGGATTGGGGTCCATAGGGCCCACGTTGACGTCAGAAGAGGAAGGACACGTGGGTATGGCATGCAAACCTGAGATCCTGGCATAAATCTTTGAGGGCATTCGAGAAGGATTTATTCCATTTTTGTTTGGCTCGTGGGGAAGGACAGGCTGGGATCTTTGTTAATCATGCCTCATGATGCGACTTGGGTTCTCCTCTATGGTGATGGTACTTTGGCCCTTGGGAATTTAACAGAGGAAGTACGTTGGGAAGTCAATCCACCCCCTGTGATGATGACTTTGTTGACGGGCGCAAAGGAGGTAATGGAGAAAGGATTTGCGTAGCAATGGGAAGTATAGGCCACGATAGCTTCATTTGGACCTCTGGAGCTTGGGAAATCTTATAAGATCGTGAATGTATGCATGCTAGCTCTTTGTGTTCAATCTCAGATTGGGGGACATGTTATATATATCATAATCAAGGAACAAAGAACAACAAATTCGATTTTGGGTTTGGATTCTCAATGATGGATGCACAAGGGGGTAGTACTCGGTTGGTTAGACTCATATCGTGGAAGGATTCAAGGTGGCTTCTTCTTCTGGCTTCCTCTGTGGACGGAGGTCGTTCCTTTGCGGAGTCATATGCATGTCGGAATCCCGGTAAGCCTTGCTAAACATTTTTCAGTTCCAATTGGGTTTAAGTCTGTTCTTATTTTTTTCCAGACATGAAGTATAGTGGCCATTAGCAGAGGGTTTATTGGGGAGTGATTCTTTGCTCTCTCTCTGGCAAATCTCGTTGTTTTTGGTTGTTAATTTTGTGTTGGTAAGCCCGATTGGTAGTTTCTTTGTGGAGGTTCCAAAAATAATAGAATTCGATTTCTGTAATCGGATTACATCCATGGCTAAAGGAAAAGAACCTAAGTTCGCACAGGTAACAGAGGTGACAAAGTCTGTGGAGGATAACTTTACTTCCACCCAACGTCTTCTATTGAGGTTGACTCACACAACTCGACTATATCTTTCACTCTTGATTCTCTGGCTCAACACAAAATGTTAATTGGCCAACTCCAGGATGAAGTGGATTTCCTTTGTAGGCAGGGGGAGTCACTGCAACGTTAATTGGATATGAGGACTTCACCTTTAGAAGTGTTAGTTCCTGAGCAGGTTCTGGGAGACTTCGGTCGCCAGGAGGAAAAAGGAATGAAGATGCTACTAGATTTGAATGTGGTTGTGGAGATTCCAACAGAAGAAGCGATAAAGGAAGAGCTCTAGCATGAAATTTCACAATTTCTGAAATGTACTTGTTTTTGAATGTTTTCTGGCTTTTAGATATAGTATAGAATCTGGAAGAAATGTTAGACATTATAGGCTTGGTAAGAAACTCTTGGTTATGGATAGAACATTGATGCTGGGTTTTGTTCTGTGTACCAACATTTTCTCATGTACTCAGTGGCCTCAACCGTGCCCTTTTTATTAATAAAGTTTTTCCAGTTTGTGTAAAAAAAATAAATTAACACATAAAGTGAAACTCCTAAGGTTTTGAGAGGTAATGAGGATGACTTCCACATGCTAGACAACAAGCCTATGTGGAAGTACCTGTCCGATGCTAAATACATCAACACAGATCTAAATTTTTAATTTTTTTAAACCAAAAGACAAATTCAGGTTTAAAATAACTTACCTTTTCTCTTCTCCAACTGTTCAACCTCTTCCCATTGTGATGAACAACACACCTACCACACCACCCTGCGCCTAGTTCTCCTTCTGGACTTATCCCTCACATAGGGCATAGGCGCCTACATGTGAGGGTTTTAATGGTATGTTGGGTTTGCATTCTTGTGTCTTTGTATCTTTCATGCGCTTATGTATGTTGGGTCTCTTTTGTTGCGCCTATGCCCTATGTGTTCACTTGCATGTTGTGCCGCTGTCAGGGGGTTTGAATGCACACAAGAGATGGGTGCATGCTGCTGCTACATCGACTAAGATTCTCTCTTCATAACTTTTCAAAATTTTTGGGCTTTCTTGTCTCATATGTGTCAATGTTTCTAGTTCTGAGATCGGCGCAAGTCTGTGGAGTGTCCAACATAGTGCTCCATCTCTCCACAAGAAAAGCATCTCATTGTGCTCATGTCTCTCTCTCGCCCACCGCCACTCTGCTGTGGTTTGGCCCCTCCCTTGGGACCCTGTCTAGCACCACCCTTGTCGGTCTTCTTGTTTCCCTTAGTCCAAAGAGCAAGATCCTCATCACCCTCTGATATACGCTGCTGTCCTGAAGATCCTGAGTTGCATCTCAGTTCCTCTTGTACGAAGTCGTCCCAAAGTCTCTCCCAAGTAGGCATGACCTCTCGGGCTACAATGCCTTGTACAAATGAACCCCAAGGTTTGGAAGAGTTTTCAAAGCTGTCCTCACCAAGAAGTCAGGATCCACAATCTCCCCGACTGCGACCAACTCATCTCAAATCTGTGTAAATCTATTAAGGAATGATGTAACCGACTCTGAATCAAGCATTTGAATGCTCCTGAGCTTGTCTTGCAGAACCATCTTCCTATTCTGATTGGGACTCTGGTACAACTTACACAATGAGGCCCACATCTCAAAGGCATAGTCCTTTCGAGTCAAGTGGGGTATGATGTGGTCCTCTTCGCCTTGGTGTTCTTCTTCCTGAAATCTGCATCCAACAATGGAGATGGAGTAGGTGCAGGAGGAATCACCACGGGTGCTTGAACTATATCCCATAGTTCAAGATCCTCCAAGACGAATATGATCTTGGTCTTCCAAGGGGACAAGTTGCTAGCTTCGTCTAGCCTATACTCTACCCTCATCTGAGATACCGACATGGCCGTCCATTGAAACTCACATTGATGCTACACATTGCAAGAGAGTACAACCTCACCCCTGTCAACACAGGTGTGAAAAGAGGCTGTCCAAGTACAACCTCACTCTTGTCAACACAGGTGTGAAAAGTGGTTGTCCAACTACAGCCTCACTCCTCTCAACATAGGTGTGAAAAGAGGCTGTCCACAAATGTCCAAAACAGTCCCACAAAACTGTCCACTGAATGCTCTACGAATCAGTCAAACTTAGCCACCAAGGCTTTGATACCATGTAGAAAACTGAGGAACTATGAGGCTGCCCAATAGGTTTGTCTTTGACCTCTTGTTGGGCTCTAAGTTTAGTCTCCAAAACTGTCCCTTGCTTCTTTTTTAGGACAGCAAACAATCAAGTACTTTTCTGCTCATAATTTTTATGGTTAAGTGTGTTAATATTATGGTAGCTGCGGGAGGTATTTACCTCCACGTGTGAACCTGACGAGAATAGGAGCCTCCAGAAAGCAAGAGAAAACCCTAATGAATTGGCTAATAACCCTAGAAGTCTTGTCGGCTCAAGAAGATAATTTATATTAGGTTATTAGCCTCTAAGAGAAGAAGTCGGCCAAAAATAATAATAATAAATTGAACAGACATGTACCCTGAAGGAGAAGTCGGCCCCAACAAATCTGGCAGAACCACTATAAATACAGGGCGCTAGTTCCCATTTGACACATCTCAGGATTGCAAAGCAGCAACTGGTGCGCACTGCAGTTCCCAGTTTGGTGCGCACGTGTGGAGGAGAGCTGTAGGTGCAGCTGCTGCAGCAACCATTTTTTGGTGTTGGCTTGGACTATCTCTTGGCTAGGGTTTGGACTATCTGATCAGCTATTGTTGGTGCGCTATCCTTGGAGGAAGATGTGCTATACCTTGTTTGGCTATCTAGCCTAGGGTTTGCTTTCAGAGTAATTCTCAGTCAAGGTTAAGGTGCTCGGAGGGTGGCTTCGGACTATGGTTGGGTGACGAGGGTATCGTCAATGGTAAAACGAGCACACAATCTTCTATATTCTAACAGGTTATGGGCCCACACCTCCTTCTTTCAGTCTAAACGCTGGAAGGAAACATAGCTGCTAGGATATTGAGCTCGTTGAGGAACTACCGCTAGGGTTACTAGCAGAAGCAGTTTCCAAGACACTGCCGCTAGGGTTACTAGTAGGAGCAGTTGCAGAAACCCTAAACCTCTTATTGAGGCACCTTAAGTGAATGGATTGACCTAATCTCCGGATAGATCAATGCGCTCTAGCCTAGCGCATTCCCTGATACTCTCAGCAAGCCAAGACGTGAAGATTGAGTTTGTGGTCAAATCTAGGGTTTGACCAAGTGAAAGCAGCCATGACTTATTCTATGAAGTCAGAGAACAAGTTAGATGGAGCCTCTAACTTCAGAGCGTGGAAGACAAGGATTGACCTCATCCTTGCCAAGAATAAAATGTTGGATATCGTGAAAGGAAATATCGTGAAACCAGAGTTTGAAGAAGGAAAAGAGAATGCAGAATGTCGCAGCTATGGAGAAGTTCAAAGATGTTGACATCAATGCCATGGGTATCACAGTGGATTCTATAAAAGACCACTTGATACCCTACATCTCCCATCTTGACTCATCGAAGAAGATGTACGATGCCCTAACAAATCTCTTCTCAGTCAAAAGCATTGGACAAGTTATGAGTTTGAAGAATGAGCTCCGTGACATGAAGATGAATAATGACGACAACATAACATCATATTTTGTGAGGATCTCTCAGTTAAGAGATCAACTACAAGCTATTGGAGAGACCATTTCAGAAAAGGAATTGGTGAACATAGTACTCAATGGTCTTCCCAAGACGTGGGATGCATTTGCCGCAAGCATGAACACAAGGAAGGAGTATCCGACATTTGAAGAACTTTGGACTTGCTGTGCTCAAGAAGAATCAAGGATCAATGCAAAAGAGAAACCCCAAAAGAAGTACGACGATCAAGCCTTCACAGCAAGATTCAAGAACTTCAGGAACAAAAGGAAGTTTGGTTCAAGAAGGAAGCCAAATCAAGAGAAAGACATTTCAGAAGTACAATGCTTCAACTGTCGAAAGTATGGTCACTACAAGAATCAGAAACATGAAGCATCAATTGCCAAAGAAAAGGAACCTACAAAGAAGACTAAGTAGGATGGAAGAGATTTCTTCTTCTAAAAGGTAACAACACTCTTCTTATTTCTTGTACATATCTTGTTTGCATCGTCTCTGTACATATTTTGTATATCTATCTCTTGGAAGATAATGTGTTCCAAGAAGAACTATACCTATGGAAGAACAAACAAGATGAAAATGGATATCATTAGATAATACACATGAAAGGATGAAATACAAATCATGTGGAAGTTATTAAGCCGAATCAATCATGAAGAGACTTAGAAGAAGCAAAGATAGAAAGAAGTCAGCAATCGAGAGGAAATTGGAAAAAGACTTATGACGTTTTGTAGAAGACAAGAAGACGAAAGCGTGGATTTTGTTAGACAAGAGAGCCAATTATATATTGGAGAAGAGAATAAGGATGCAGATGGAAGCGTGGACTCTGTTAGACGGAGGGAGCCGATTATATGCACTCTTACATGAAGCAAGGGTTAGGAGGGAGCTAATCCTATGATCCATTGAAAATGATGAAGTATATATCCATGGTAGTAACCATGAAAGATAGTATGTGTTCAGTTCAAGAAGTCCTCGAAGAGAAGCCTTAAAGTATCCCTGGTTGTCCATCCAGATCCATGATCCTATGATGAAAGGAAGAAGTGGAATCTATAGGGCATGGAATCTATAAGAAACTCCATGGACCCAAGAGCTAAAGAAAAACATGAAGAAGAACATGAGGATTCCAAGAAAGAAAGAGAAACCAGAGCAACCAGTCATTGTATCAAGAATCACGAGATTACCATCCTGATATGAACTCACTAAAAGCAATCAAGCAGAAGAACTGAAAGTTGTAATAAAGAGCAGTGTATGGAAGACTTATGAATAAAAGCATTGCGAGACCCAGAACTAGAGGTTCTCCTAGATGGAGGGAGAAGACTATGATGATTACTTGTTCCAGCAAACCAGACTTATCTCTACATGAGTCATTATATCATCCGCAACGTCCATGAGTTGAAGTTCTACATCAAATGAATACAAAGAATGTTCTCCAGAGAAATTGAATAAAGAACGTATGAAGAGCAATCTCAAGACTTTGAGGCATACCAGAAAGAGACCCTTGTATGCAGATAAAAGAAGATAACTTGGTGGAAGAACCTCCAGTGCACAACAGAAGCGTGGTGAAGATTTCCTATAACATCAAGATGACTATTCAGTGGATCAGATCTCATGATGACAGAAGAAGTGCCACATGGATATGTTCCAGTTTTCCAACTATGATATACTCTATTGTTCAGATCTACATGAAGCCTTCACAGTGTTTCAGACTAAAGTACATTTGAAATCAAGCATTACATTATCCGTAATGAAGTCCAGAAAGGAGAAAGTGATTCTCCAAATACATATCTCCACAGATGAGCAGATAAGCAGACATTTTGGTAAAGCTTCTATCCAAGATGAAAGAGTTTGCGTACTCAAGCTGGAACTCGTGGAAACAA
>JASDQU011507522.1:6214-22254 GCA_032191745.1 Picea mariana
AGTAAGGGTTGTGTGGACTTATGAAGCCCCCCTTACACATCCCAAGTTGGATGGTAGACTGACAATGGACATTTCCTTGACCCCATTTAACGAGGAACCCACCATCAATCATATACATTATTATCCATCTTAGGTTATATATTTTAATATGAATTAGGTCACATTGAATATTTATAAACATTACCAACACTATTAGGTTATTTTTGTTACTTTAGGAAACCTATGAATATTTTTTCCACTCCATCTCAACTTCACTCCATCATATTTCTATTTACACATTAATTCTTTCCATTTTTCTATTTACACATTAAACATAATTTTATATCAATTATTTTCCATATTCTTTATTGTTTTGTTTGAACTTGTTTATATTCTTTTGAAACTATGGACTGTAATAAAACTTTTTTTGCATTTTCAAGAAAAAACTAACTATGATGTTTGCATTCTCTTGAGAGTATTTTAGATAGACACATTCTCATTGCAAAATCACCAACATACATAGAAATGGCGAATGCACTATCACGACATAAACTTTGCATTCAAAATTTTTTTGATGACCTCAAACAAAATAGAAGACAATTTCAAATCTATGTTATTCATCCTGGTAGGGGGAACCTTTCAAGACCAGAGATGAAAGAAGAACTTGCTAAAAAATTTAGTATTTCTAATACACAAACAATATTCATCTCTTCTTTTCATACAATCGGCTCATTCTCTAAAGGCTTTGGAATAATCTATGATAGTGTGCAAGACAGATTGCCACATGAACCAAAAATCGATTAGCTCAAAATGATCTTAAAGCTCATGTTGATAGGTCTACTAAAGCAAGTACAAGTAGAGAGAAAAAAAATCCGTGGTATTAAAAGCATACCAACAAAAACCCATTAAAGGGATAGTTGAAGGCGATGAAAGGTTTATGTTAAAGCTCATGTTGAGAGATCTAGAAAAAAAAAAAAACATATAGTTGAAGGCAATGACTATTTCTAAATTATGAACATAACTATATTCTATTACTTCACTTTGTTTTTATATAACATGATATTCCTACTTGTAAGCATGTCTACATCCCTCATATACAGATTTTAAATTTTATGTGAATAATAATAAATAAAATCATTTTTATGTAGATTGTATGTGAACAACATTTTAAAAAAATAATAAAAAAAAACATTGTTTATTCCTTCTTAAACTTATTTCCTTATATAATAAGATATATTGACATTTTTAGGTTTTACATTTCCTCTCCTACTATGTCATGCATTTCTTTTCCTATCATCTTATGTTTATTCCTTCTTAATCGCTACAAAAGTACATACATTTTTGTTTTCAATAATTACAACCATACATCAACAAATCTATTGATACTTTAACACATCTTTTTTTCCTCTACTCCCATATGTATTCTCCTTTAATTCTATTTGTATCCATTATATTTTATTTACTACATTCCTTGATTGTTTTTTTCCTATGTAGTATTTCATTTCCCTTGTACTTCCACTTTTAAAAAGCAATATCAAAGGTATGGCATCTACTTTGACAACAAACTCACTTACAAGGATTGGAAATGGAGAGCTTATTTCCAGTCCTATTATGCAAATTGTGGACTTCAAATTAACATTAGAAGACCGTTACTCAGTAGTCCTATCTGATGGAGCCAATACATTATGAAGCTTATTTTCCTAAACACTTGGTCACTATTTCATGTCAGCTCAAATAAAAAAAGGGTCTTTGGTTGAACTACAGGACTTCACTTGTAGATCTATCCAGGACAAAAAGTATGTCTTCACTTTACCTTCTTCACATGGCTCAAGCTTAGTTATAGTTTATACAATTATTATATTTATTTTACCTCTACACATTACTTTAATTTTTACATGCATCACATACACCAACCACAATCTATATTCCCTGCTATGTTACCAATAATGCAAGTGCTAATTTTACATTGTTTTTACTCTTTCTGCAAGATTCTGATAGTGCATGAAATCTAAGTGCATAATTTTCAAGCAGAGATTGTTGGTGCACCAACATTGATAAAAGATGTAAGTTCTTCTACAAAATGACCATTAGAACCTCCTATTGCATCCCCCAAAATTACACCTATTACAGCTTTGCATGCATCCCTAAAGGACTGGACTCTAAAAGTCAGAGTACTTTCAAAAACTGATCTACGCACATTCACCAATGCTAAAGGACTTGGCCATGTATTTAGCTTTGATGTTATTGATGCAAAAAATGGTGAAATCCGCATTGCCTGCTTCAACATCCAAGCGACAAGTTTCCATCCTTCCATAAACATTGGAAAAATTTACATCATCTCAAAAGGGTACATCAAGCTTGCAAAAAAAGAATTCAATCATTTAAAAAATGATTGGGAAATAACTCTAGATATTACCTCGACCATTGAAATCTATTTAGAGGATGATCATTCAATATCAAACCACAACTTTCTATTCACTCCTATTAATTTGGTACCAACTTTGGTCAACAACTCTATAGTTGATATTATTAGAAATGTTATCTCTATTAGCCCTTTAAAAACCATCATGAGAAAGAATGGAATAGAGACACATAAGAGAACACTCCAACTAAAATACATGTCAGGGTATGGTATAGAGGTTACATTATGGGGAGTCTTTTTCAACAAACATAATCTACACCAATATTCTATCTCAAATACCTTTCCAATAATCGCTCTGAAATAAGTAAAAGTAACTAACTTTGATAGGATATCAATTACTACAACATTCACATCCCAACTTTCCATCAATCCTATTCTCAAAGAAGCCCAAGATTTGAGAGCCTGGTTTGATAACTCTTTAACAAATCTAACTTGTCACTCCTTATCTACACATGGAGCTTCAGGAGGGCACCCTTCTATTAAAAAACACTTGGTTGACATAGAAAATTAGGGAATTGGTAAAGGTCCAAACCCTACATTCATTTTGGTTGAGGCAACTATTGCTTCTTTAAATACAGACAGTTGTTGGTATGTTGCATGCCCACTTACATTCAAAGATCGAAAGTGTAAGAAAAAACTCACACATGTTGAAGATGGTATCTGGAACTACCAAAGGTGCAATCAAGATGTTTTTGAATGTGAGTACAGGTACATTTCCTAGTTCAACATTGAAGACCAAACAACCAAGATCAATGTTACAACATTTCAAGAAGTTGTTGAACAACTTATAGGTGTTTCCGCAAAGAAGTTATATGAATATGAATATCAAGGAAATACCAAAAAAAACACTGACATATTTGGAAAGTTGTTCTTTCATAGCTACTTGTTCAAACTTGTAGTGCATGAAGAAACATTTTCCAATCAAAAACAAATCAAAAGCATCGTGATTGCATGTGATAAAATTGATCGCATATCAAAGCCAAAAGAGGACATCTCGGTCCCTTAATTGTTGGATAAATAGTGCTTCCAAAGTGTTATGGTTGTTTTTTTCAAAGACCAACTTGTAATTTCCCTGATTTTGTGCATATACATATTATATAAACTTTTTCTATTTTGAAATTTTTTTATATTCGTTATAAGATTTGTAAGGAAGAAATCCAACCTATGCATTCACTTAAAACATATTAAAAAAAAACTATTGTTTGTATAACTATTTTAATAATATGCTTACAAAAACATGCTATCAAACATACAAAATGTTATATCAAGCACTTTGAATTCTAACTACAATTTTTTATTTTTTTCTCTTATAGGAAATTTCATCTGGCACAAGAATTTCCCCAATGTTGCCAACTACAACAACATCATTGGTGAAGGTCTCTCAAGATCATTAGAAAGGAATGCTCTCTTTCAATAATGCATGCCATCAAATACTTCACACATAACATCTTCACAAATTCAACTTCCCAACAAGACTCTATACATTCGTCAGCGCCATACACTTCATGCTACAGAAATAAACCAAAAAAAAGAAATAGATGGAACAATTACACTATTAATACAGAAATCACTAGCTCAGTCACCACTCCTCTATCTACATCTAGGATTCAACAAAATGAACAACGTCGAATTAAATATGCTGAAAAAAAAATAAAAATAAAAATTGGATAGACTTAGAGAGACTTCACTTATAAACCAAAACCAACCTTGTGTGGAATTACCAACACGTGTTCTACAACCTCAACCCCATACACATGCTTCCCTCTTTCCGATAACGTATTGATTCCTTGTCTAACATACATACATGTACTACATGTATGGAATCATATCCTGGCATTCCTACTCGCCCATCTCTGAATGGACACACTTGTACTCATTTTCATATAGAAAATAATGGGCATCGTTTCTCCAAATGGAATAATACGGACCCCGATGACCAACCCATAGTTCTATCAATACTTACACAGGTTGAGGAAATGTTAATTGCTCTAGTTATCCCCATCTTGCATGTTACGCATGCTCGAGGTGGACAATACAAATATAGTGGCCACACTATTAGTTTCCCGCAAAAAATCCTCCACATAGCAACTTTCTTGCCCCATCACCTTTCGTAACTTGATATCTTAGTTGTCAAGAGACATGGAGGAAAGGGGAAATGTTATGATTGTTATGTGACAAAATCTCATGTCATCAATGCATTTCTCTACAAGATACAACATGAAAAATATTACAATGATGTACAAATTGACCAAAACACGCTTGCCTTACTTCCCACTACACGCACCAATGTCTCCAGTCAACTCCATTCTGTCTCTTCAGAAACTTTAACTTATCCCAGTGAAGCACCAAATATCTCTTTGGAACACCATGACGTTTGCCAAGATGAACAACCAATGTCTTCCTTTGCTTTAGATTTCCTAATACATAATGAGAACTGGAAGAAATAAGAGCATTTGTTAACACTACATATAACTTTTCACCAAATACAATTGAATGGCCAACAATTGGACTATCACCAATCAATGAGTACAACACAGAGGGTCTATTCGACATGACCTTTCCTTCCCTTTTCCCCATTGGAGATGCCTTTCCTCACCAACCACGCATGAGAAACATACCACTTGATACTTATGCATTACACTTAATGAGATACCATGACAATAGGTTTGGCAGTCATAATCGTTTCAAATACTACCTCTACAATTTGATTATGTGCCATCGAAGTCAATCAACAACTACATTTTTTCTCAAACAAGGCCAAAATCATAACACACCCACCACAATTCAAGAATTGTGTGCGCATCTCAAAGAAATCCCTGCAGACAAACTCCCAGAACAAGTCATGCACTTTGGAGCACATCTACGTGGCACTAGAACATTCTGGACCATGCAAAGGACTGAGCTAACATACATGATCACACAACTTCAATGCCCAACCTTGTTTTTCATTCTCAGTGCAGCAGACACAAAAAGGTGAGACTTGCATGCAGTTATGCAAAAGGATAGACCTCTTGACCCAATGCTTTGCCAATGTTGGTGTACGAACAATGTCATTGATTGCCCCCACACTGTAGTTGTTTACATGCAATAAAGGTTTTCAATCTTCCATGAGGAGATACTACAAAAACAAATGCACGCAATTGACTATTGGTATATGTACACAATGTATACTACTTGTAATTACCTCTACCGAACCTATACATTTATATGCTCTTTACTAATCATTTCATATCCCTTTTTCAGGTATGAATGGAAACATCGTGGCTCTGCACATATACATGGCTTTTTGTGGCTTGTCGATGCTCTAAACATGGAAATATTACATTGGCAAGACCCAGATCAAATCTATGCTGCAAAGAGTTTCTTTGATAACTATGTTGCAGTTTGGAATCCTAGAGAACACCATGACACACACATGGCTATGCATCAATCCATTGAAGATGACCCTTGCTTACTAGATACAAAGGAGATATTTGCAACCAACCCACTTGGGGACTATGAACAACTCTTAAATCGAGTTCAAAGACATACAAAGTGCAATGAGAAAACATGTCTCCGTAGAAAAGGAACTACACTTGAATGCAGGTATAAATTCCCTTGAAAGTTACAAATGGAGTCATCACTCTACATTGATGAAATGGGTCAAAAGACATATCGGCCGGCACACAATGATGAGTGCCTCAATATCCATAATTCTAACATACTCCAAGCATGGAGAGCAATATTTCCAACTAGTCCTCTCTCACTATAAAGTTCTAAAATACGTGGCCAAATATGCTTCCAAAGAAGAGGGGAGATCAAAGACATACCACCATATGTTGACCAGAATTGCATCTATGTCAAATATAGATGACCCTGCCTCAACTTCTTATCATCGCTTACACTCAAAAGCAAGTGTAGACCGTGACATAAGTGCCCAAGAAACTTTCCATATGCTCCAAAATTTGCCCCTTGTCACATGCAGCCGCACCTTCACTAAACTCAATGTTGGTTGGCAAATATTTCGTCAAATCTCCTATGATTTTCCTAACTGCTTATCTAGATCCACTTTCATTGATGCATATTTAAACGTCCTATTTTTCTGAACCCAGTATGTTTGTTTGACCTCAAAAAACATTGGACATATAACCAAGCACGAAAAAATGAAAAGTGGAAAAAAGGAAGCATCCCCGCAATTGTCCATGTATGGCCACTTTTCACTACCATTCCAAATAAACATTCTGATAACTTTGTTGAGTTTTGCTGGAGTGAGTTTCTTTTATACAAACCCTTTCATTCCTTCTCTGAAGATATAGGCCTTTCAAATGAAGACATTGTCTCTACCTAGGAGACCATAAGAGATCACTACCATGTGTGGCATGTTGACCACATCCCAATTCCCACTCCTAATTTCCAAACATATGAAGATGAGCATAGCCATACTAACATACAACCAAACATGGATATGAATGAATGGAATTCTTTATTATGATTGGTCCCTACCAACAATATCAACTTCACTTCTCTTGATATGTTAGGACTTAGAGAGATTGACACTTCCCACCTGTTAGTCTCTAATTTTGTCTTGATTTAGTGAGAAACCCTAATCCTAAACCCTTCCTACCTGCACTTTATTATCTTCTTTCATTTGATTTTAATCATTGTTTTCATCTTGTTATGGTTCACATTTTAGTTCTTTGGATAATTTCTTTAAGTTTGGAGTTTTAAGACATGGTTTTGAATGATGTGTCACTTCATATGCCTGTTTAAACTTTACAAATTCAAATTATGCTAAGTCATTAATAGCGCTAGTGGAATAACATTATTCCGATAGCGCAAATATAATCATGCCTTAATATGCGCCTGCCACCCAGATTTCGTTATGATTACACAGATCGTGGACTAAGAGTTCGCATGTGTCCCATGATGGCTCTCAAATCATTTTATGATTCAAACTGTTACATGATCGAATTTCTCTGTACCTACAAAGGAATCATTTCAAATCATTCAATTCCCAAAGATCATTATATAAACCCGCCACTTGTCATTCTGATTGTGTTGAATTATAAGAGCAGGTATTTTTCTCAGAAGAACTGTTATATGTTAACAGTTGAAGTTTGTAAATTCAGAATCCGATCAGTGCCTATTGTAGCATCATGTTTCATGGCGCCTAAGATAAGTGGGTAAGTGGTCAGATTGGAACCTAAGGGTGTCAAGCTTCTTGAGGCATATCCGCAGATGGCGCAAAGATTTAGAGATGCTGGTTGGTTTGAAATCCTCACTACCTTCCAAGGTCACGACGAACAGGTCTCTTTGGCGTTTGCATAAAAATTCAATGGTTACGAAGTGGATATTGGGAAATTGCTAATGTTGGTGATAGAACAAACAATTTCCAAGGCTTGCAGGTTAGTGGTCGGAGGAGAACGATGGTGGAAGAAAGAGCATGTAGTTACAAAATTCACCTATCAGTTTTTGCTGCAAGACAAACAAAACCGGGATTGGAGAAAAGGAATCCCTCACAGTTGGATCAGACAGGAATGGCACACTGCTCTGATCATTATCCACAGGTATATCACCTGCGAAGGAAGATTCTTATTGATTTATATCTATCACATTAGGTTATTAATGCATCTAAATGGTGATTATCCTTTAAATTTGTCTTATTTTCTCCTCAAAAGCCTAGAAAAAATGTCAAAAAGAGTGCAGTCACACTCCTCCAATGCAAAGAGTAGCCTATTTCATCAGGTTTTAATTAAGACTCTAGTCGTGTCTGCCCTAAGAGAAATACAAAAAACCTAGAGCTGGCTCATGCAATCCCTAAATCCTGACCCACAGTCCAACAAACAGAAGAAAGGCAAAAGGAAAAGGGATGTTACACAGGAGCCAATCATTCCAGTTGATGAAACCCCCGTTAAACAAGAATTTCCTACCATCAGGGTAATGAGGACCAACAGAGGTAAGGGACCCAAATGGGAAACAAAAAATGAAATTCTTCCTAAGGCAGATTTAAAAACAGAAGAAGACTTTGATGAAGATTATAATGTTACACTCTCAGCCAAGCATAAAGCATCAACAACTAGTAAGGAGAATGTTGCAGTTAAAAGGAAAAAGAAGAAATGTGTGTCTATGCCTAAAGACCCTAGGAGGAACTCTACAAGAGTCACCAACAAGTACAAGCTAAGGCCCAAAGCCATGTTCGATTCCTCAATCAAAAGAGAAGATGTCATAGTGATAGAAGACCATTCTGAAGATGTTAAAGAAGATATCAAATGAAAGACAAGAATGTCCCCAGTACATAAAGAACCATTAAAAGAAGGTAAGAAAATTGTTCTATTCTCTACAGGACCTGTAACAAGAGATGCTACCAAATTGTCAAGATCTAAAGCATCTGCCAAAGGTATAAGTAGGGTTCCTGAAACTAAAGAAAGTAATCTTGTAGATTCAGACCATATATCAGACATGCTTGAAGCCATGGACTCAGCAAGTTTAGATGAAGAGCATGGCTCAGGATTGGTTTCTAAGTACCAAATTAAGATGAAAGAACCTCAGGTTGCCATAGATTTGAATGAGTCTGCACTTGTTGAAGAGTTCCCCGAGTTCAGGGTTAAAGTCAGAACTGATAAAGAAAAGATCAGAGAGCTCCAGAATATAGTGGAAAAATTGAAGAAATAGAAGGCTCATGTAGAGAAATGGAGTGCTAAGTAGCAAGAAAAGATGAACACAACAGAAAAAAGAAAAAAAAACAGAAATCAAATATAGGAAATACTCTGTTTTTTGTGTTTTAGTCCTTATATTCAAAAGAAGTTTTTGAAACTATGGAGATGAATTTGTTAAAACCAAAAGAGGTTTTTGTTGGAAACATTCCCCTTCACAAAAACCTCTCTTGGTTTTTACACAGCTATCACATTTTAAGATATTCAAATATATCTTTGAGGCCTAATTTTATGATAAAGCTACAGGAAATACTCTGGTTTTTTTTCCCTGTTTAGTCTTTTTATTCAAGAAAGGTTGCAGAACAGTTGGAGAGGAATTTTTTGAAAACAAAAGAGGTTTTTGTTGGAAACATTCCACTTCACAAAAAACTCTCTGGGTTTTACACATCCATCACATTTTAAGAGATTCGAATTGATCTTTGAGGTCTATTTTTCTGCGATTTCATAATAAATAATTTTCTGTTTTAGTCAGTAATTTTGGGAGAGGTTGAAAAATAGATGGTGATGAATTTTTGGAAACCAAAAGAGATTTTTGTTGGGAACGAGTCCCTTCCAAAAAAACTCTCTTGGTTTTTACACAGATATCACCGTTTGAGAGATACGAAGATATTGTTGGACCCTATTTTTTAGGAATTTGCCAGATTTATTTTCATGAAAAATCTCATGGACAGTAGTTGACAAGCCACCTCATCAATTCGAATTGGAGATCAGATTGGATATTCTCCTTAATTATTTGAAACAAGAATCTAAATATAGATGAGGAGGTTTTCAAATCCATTTCTTTTGGATCTTGATAATTATGTATTGTTTCTATATAAACTTTGTAGAATGAGAAGTTAGGGGGTCGGAAAATTGGAGATCCAGAGGACTTTTTTGTGAAGCTCCTTGTAAAGGCATTTATGTTCTATTTGACAATTAATAGCAAAGGCATATGGATGTTTAGACACTCTTTTCTACTCTGTTTTTCTTTCTTCATGCTTGAATTCATTATTCAAACTGCAATGCATTTGTTTCTTGATTGTTAATTAATACAGTAAAGAATTTGTTGTGGGAATTAATTTCAAGTTTTGATTTTAAGCTGATGTTCTTGTTTCTTTTGATATTCTAAGGCAAGAATTTATGTGAAGTTAACAAATTGAATTCTTCATATTCTCTTTTTCTTATTGGTTTAATCCATCTATGTGTCTACCTTTTATTCAGTCAATGGGATATGTTATGTTCTGATCTTTATTTTCATGTTATGTTATAACCTTGATCCAGTTTTCAACCACCTTATTCAAAAAAACAAATTATAAAAACCTTCTAAACACTTTGCAATAAACCGATGATGCCCTTGCTTTCCCTCTCACAGTCAAGTGCAACTTTAGGGACTAACATCTTTTGGCGCCGCTCCCAGGGACAGAGACATGAAGTATTTATCCCTGGGAGAACGACAACGATCAGGTCCGCTTCTTGATGGTGAATAGGAAGGGGACATATATGACTACAGATCTTTCACCATGGTGACTCCATTGTCTAAAGATTAATAGGCGACTCCACTAGATCCAAGCATGGAAGCCATTTTGGCTCAAATGTTTTCTTTTTATGATTTTTCAGATGTCATTGGTTTTCCAAACCCAATTCCTAGCAGAGTTGAATAGGAAGGTACCCTTCCTACATTTAAAGGCGGAGATTAGGAGGTTCTGGCTGAGCATCTGCTAGATTTTCATGAGTTCATTCATGAACGTCAGATTGTGCATGAGGATGTCAAGATCAATCTTTTCAAATACTCATTGAAGGGAGCAGTCCTTGACTGGTGCAGATCTCTTCCAACTTCAAGTATTAACTCATTGGCAAGTTTTCATAATGCTTTCAATATATTTTGTAAAGAATATTTTTCGGCTGAAAGTCTTTTTGAAAATTGTTGTGATGAATTTGATAAGCATATTCAGCAGAAAGAAAATGTTTCTTTTGATTGCAAGAATGAAAATCATGTTGTTGAGGAAGATTTTCCAAATCTAATTGATAATAGGAAAGATGATTGTGTAGTTGTGAATGCATTAGATTTTGTTTCCGATGCACCTGTTGTCTTAGATCTAAATGAAAAAATAGTTGAAGAGGAGGTATTTCCTCAACTCCTTCAAGTGGATTCCTATGATATGTTGTTACATGTGATTAAGGAGGAAAATCAAGAGGCTGCTCATCAAGAACAGATATATGAGGCAGCATATGGCAATGTTAGATTTGATCAACAGGTTTATGAGAACATTTTGCCCATTTGTCATGTACAGTTAGAACCAGTATATGGAAGCATCGAGCAACAAGCAGAGGTAACCATTTTCAGTTAATAATCTACTTCTTTATATGATCTGATAACCATTTATGTGGACTTATGTTTCTCAGAAGATTTCAGCCTTGCAAGTTTTGGAATTAAATCGGATGAGGGTTGTAGGTATTTATTACAAATTAAAATTCGGTTACACGTAAAGAATTCTTCTTTGATTTCTATCTGCGTTGAAAGAGCTTTGGTAAATTGTTTGATGTTATCATGGCTTCATTGGAAGCATGATGTCACATGATGAGCCAGTTTTTATTGGTTAGAAGTAGGAATAGATAGAAGAATAAGCTTGCCATCAAGTATGAGATTCTTTTCAGTGTGTTGGTTTGCAGCAGAAAATTTGGTTTCATTTTTGAAATAAAGACTCCATGCCCAATGCATATAAAGCACTATTGATAGGGGTAGTTTTGGCTTCAAATGAGGAGCAGAGCTGCAGAAGTTTGGGCCAGATTTGAATGATATTGACTGACTCCATAACCCAATGGACTAGGCACAACACAAAAGAATGTGAATGTTTACAGAGACAAAACTTTGCAGGTTGCGTTGCATGGATGCATAGAGGAAGAGGCACAGTGATCTGTTTGTTCTTGATGCCTCATGGGGATAGCATCATGCCCCAGAAGGAGCTAGTGATAGTCTCTAATTTTGTCCTGATTTAGTGAGAAAATCTAATCCTAAACCATTCCTACTTGCACTTTATTATCTACTTTCATTTTATTTTAATCATTGTTTTCAGCTTGTTATGGTTCACATTTTAGTTCTTTGGATAATTTCTTTAAGTTTGGAGTTTTAAGACATGGTTTTGAATGATGTGTCACTTCATATGCCTATTTGAACTTTACAAATTCAAATTATGCTAAGTCATTAATAGCGCTACTGGAATAACATTATTCCTGTAGCGCAAATATAATCATGCCTTAATATGCGCCCGCCACCCAGATTTCATTATGATTACACAAATTGTGGACTAAGAGTTCGCATGTGTCCCATGATGGCTCTCAAATCATTTTATGATTCAAACCGTTACATGATCGAATTGCTCTGTACCTGCAAAGGAATCATTTCAAATCATTCAATTCCCAAAGATCATTATCTAAACCCGCCACTTGTCATTCTGATTGTGTTGAATTATAAGAACAGGTATTTTTCTCAGAAGAACTATTATATGTTAATAGTTGAAGTTTGTAAATTCAGAATCTGATCAGTGCCTATTGTAGCATCATGTTTCATGGCGCCTAAGAGAAGCGGGTAAGTGGCCCAATTGGAACCTCAGGGCATCGAGCTTCTTGAGGCATATCCGTAGATGGTGAAAAGATTTAGAGATGTTGGTTGGTTTGAATTCCTCACTACCTTCTAAGGTCACGACGAACAGGTATCTTTGGTGTTTGCATAAAACTTCGATGGTTACGAAGTGGAGGTAGGGAAATTGCTAATGTTGGTGACAAAACAAACAATTGCCAAGGCTTGCAAGTTGGTGGTCGGAGGAGAACAATGGTGGAAGAAAGAGCATGTAGTTACAGAATTCGCCAATCAATTTTTGCTACCAAACAAACAAAATCAGGATTGGAGAAAAATATTCCATCGTAGTTGGATCAGACAGGAATGGCACACTGCTCTGATCGTTATCCACAGGTATATCACCTGCGAAGGCAGATTCTCATTGATTTAAATCTATCACATTAGGTTATTAATGCATCTAAATGGTGATTATCCTTTAAATTTGCCTTATTTTCTCCTCAAAAGCCTGGAAAAAATGTCAAAAAGAGTGTAGTCACACTCCTCCAATGCAAAGAGTAGTCTGTTTCATCAGATTTTAATTAATACTAGTCGTGCTTGCCCTAAGAGAAATACAAAAACCCTGGAGCTGGCTCATGAAATCCCTAAATCCTGACCCACAGTCCAGCAAATAGAAGAAAGGCAAAAGGAAAAGGGATGCTACACAAGAGCCAAGAATTCTAGTTGATGAAACCCCTATTAAAGAAGAATTGTCTGTCATTACGGTAACGAGGACCAACAGAGGTAAGAGACCCAAATGGGAAACACAAAACAAAATTCTTCCTGAGGCAGATTTAAAAATAGAAGAAGACTCTGATGAAGATTATAATGTTACACTCTCGGCCAAGCATAAAGCATCAACAACCAATAAGAAGAATGTTGCAGTTAAAAGGAAAAAGAAGAAATGTGTGTCTGTGCCTCGAGACTCTAGGAGGAACTATACAAGAGTCATCAACAAGTACAAGCTAAAGCCCAAAGCCATGTTCGATTCCTCAATCAAAAGAGAAGATGTCATAGTGATAGAAGATCATTCTGTAGATGCTAAAGTAGATATCAAACGAAAGACAAGAATGTCCCCAGTACATAAAGAAACATTAAAAGAAGGTAAACAATTTGTTCTATTCTCTACAGGACTTGTAACAAGAGTTGCTACCAAATTGTCAAGAGTTAAAGCATATGCCAAAGGTATAAGTAGGGTTCCTGAAACTAAAGAAAGTAATCTTGTAGATTCAGACCATATATCAGACATGCTTCAAGCCATGGACTCAGCCAGTTCATATGAAGAGCACGGCTCATGATTGGTTTCTAAGTACCAAATTAAGATGAAAGAACCTCAAGTTGCCATAGATTTGAATGATTATGCACTTGTTGAAGAGTTCCCCAAGTTCAGGGTTAAAGTCATAACTGATAAAGAAAAGATCAGAGAGCTCCAGAAGACAATGGAACAGTTGAAGAAGGAGAAGGCTCATGTAGAGAAATGGAGTGCTAAGAAGCAAGAAAAGATGAACACAACAGAAAAAGGAAAAAAAACAGAAATCAAATACAGGAAATACTTTGTTTTTCCTGTTTTAGTCCTTATATTCAAAAAAAGTTTATAAAACTATGGAGATGAATTTGTTAAAACCAAAAGAGGTTTTTGTTGGAAACATGCCCCTTCACAATAACCTGTCTTGGTTTTTACACAACTATCACATTTTAATAGATTCAGATATATCTTTGAGGCCTAATTTTCTGATAAAGCTGCAGGAAATACTCTGTTTTTTTAACCTGTTTTAGTCTTTTTCTTCAAGAAAGGTTGCAGAACATCTGCAAAGGAATTTGTTGAAAAAAAAAGAGGTTTTTGTTGGAAACATTCCCCTTCACAAAAACCTCTCTGATGTTTTACACAACCATCACATTTTAAGAGATTCGAATTGATCTTTGAGGCCTATTTTTCTGTGATTTCATAATAAATAATTTCCTGTTTTAGCCAGTAATTTTGGGAGAGGTTGCAGAACAGATGGTGATGAATTTTTGGAAACAAAAAGAGGTTTTTGTTGGGAATGAGTCCCTTCCAAAAAACCTCTGTCGGTGTTTACACAACTATCACCGTTTGAGAGATAAGAAGAGACTGTTAGACCCTATTTTTCAAGAATTTGCGAGATTTATTTTCCTGAAAAATCTCATGGACAATAGTTGACAAGCCACCTCATCAATTCGAATTGGAGATTAGATTGGATATTTTCCTTGATTATTTGAAACAAGAAACTAAATATAGATGAGGAGGTTTTCAGATCCATTTATTTTGGATCTTGATAATTATGTATTGTTTCTATATAAACTTTGTAGAAGGAGAAGTTAGGGGGTCGGAAAATTGGAGATCTAGAGGACTTTTTTGTGAAACTCTTTGTAAATGCATTTATGTTCTATTTGACACTTAATAGCAAAGGCATATGGATGGTTAGACACTCTTTTCTACTATGTTTTTCTTTCTTCATGCTTGAATTCATTATTCAGACTGCAATGCATTTGTTTCTTGATTGTTAATTAATACAATAAAGAATTTGTTGTGGGAATTAATTTCAAGTTTTGATTTCAAGTTGATGTTCTTGTTTCTTTTGATATTATAAGGCAAGAATTTATGTGAAATTAACAAATTGAAGGCTTCATATTCTCTTTTTCTTATTGGTTTAATCCATCTATGTGTCTACCTTTTATTCAGTCAATGGGATATGCTATGTTCTGATCTTGATTTTCATGTTATGTTATAACCTTGAGCCAGTTTTCAACCACCTTATTCAAAAAACCAAATTATAAAAACATTCTAAACACTTTGCAATAAACCGATGATGCCCTAGCTTGCCCTCTCATAGTCAAGTGCAACTTTAGGGACTAACACCACCCATGGGATAAATTCAAAGTATCACAAGATACATTAGACATTGTACCAAGCTTCATCAACTATCATTGAAGGAATACAACAATACTACAAGAAATGAATCCGCTATGTGCTTCAAGAAGTACATTTTCTACAAATCAACACACTGCATTCAACATCATCATGCATCACTTACAAGCAAAAAGAACCAAAAGAACCATTGAAGATGATCATCCAAGGAACTCCAGGCACAGGAAAATCCTACCTTATACACTGCATCAAAGAAACACTATCTTCTCAAGCACCCTCTGGACATAGCCCACTATTGCTTCTTGGCCCTACTGGAGTTGCAACATTTAACATACATGCAACCACTATACATGCAGGACTTAGGTTTCATATCGAGGACATGCGTCCTTTGTTAATATTATGGTAGCTGCGGGAGGTATTTACCCCCACGTGTGAACCTGACGAGAATAGAAGACTCCGGGAAGCAAG
>JASDQU011507523.1:646-22772 GCA_032191745.1 Picea mariana
ATATTTTTAAATTGAGATCTAATATGGGTATAGGCAGGGAAATCGAAGAGGAAGTGTTTTTGAGATCTAATTATATGCACATAGTTATATATTTGACTTTGTATATTTCAATACTCCTTTGTTGTATGTCCTTTTTATTATCTTATTTTTTTATATTACTTATAAGGCTTGATGCATTTTCTAGCACAATTTGTTCTAAGGGTTGGTTGAGTGCAGGTTTTGTGTCAGAATAAAGTTACCCTGATACCATGTTGAGAAGAGGGAAAGAGACAATGATTAGTTCTTTCCCTTCTTTCCTTGATAGTAGTTGGTGTATCAATACATACAAATTCCATTATGTAGTTTCTCATCAACCATTGTGTAGTTTCTCATCAGGAAGTTTTTATCTCACTCCATGTGTAAACCAATTCCTGCATGCTTTAATTGTGCCAAGTGTTTGAAAGAATTAATATTATTATAAATATTTAGATGCATGAGGTCAATATTGGCATAAGATTTGCGTGTAAATCACTAAATTATTTACAATAGTCAAATATCTAAGAAATGTTGAGGAGCTAGCCATTGTTGTGGATTTGAAGTGAGAAACAAAGCCCGAAAAGAAGTAAGGTTCCATGACTTATTTACTTATGCACTTGCATTGATTTTGTGTTTATTATACTTACATTCTCTAACATTTATGGGTTACTCTATCTACATTCCATTATTAAGAGTACACAATTTATAGTAACGACTCTCTGTTATTCTCAAATTTTAAATAACACGCTTGTTTTTTTATATTAGAGTGAAGAGCTAATAGAGTTGTATATCTAGTCATATGCTATAATTTCTAAGTTGGTGTCAAGTTTAAGGGGTTTTCAATACAAATATTTAGTACCAAGTAGGAGAGTTAAGAAGCTCTTGCTCTAATTTCTAAGTTGATATCAAGTTTAAGTGTCTCTTCAATTCAAGTCTTTAACACTAAATAGGAGAGTCAATAAGTTTATATATATTGGTCCCCTGGTCCTTCACTAGGGACCACATGCATTCCTTTGAGAAGTAAGGATACAAGTTCCCTCCCATCAAATAAAAGTATGTTGATTAGGGCCATGAAGCATTCAAATCCCCCAATTCATAAGGTTGTGAAGCATACATTGGTTATAGCTGGGGAATAAAAGTAACCGATTAGTACAATGGGTTGTTAATATGTATATAATAGCTGCAGATGAAAACATCGATCACTATCTAAATGGATAGACAAATACCAACTAATAAAGAGTGACTACATTCCTCACCCTATTGCATTAACATAACAACTATGTTCCGACTATGTTTCTCTCCCTCTCGCTTCAGGAGAGAAACATTGTTGTTTTCTCTAGTGCTTCTACTCGTATAAAAGGATATATCACCTAGAAAATCAAACTACAGTCATACTCAATGTTGTGCTAAAGAGCATTTTCTAGTAGCATCCAAGCTATAAATGGGAGTAGAGATCATAGAAGCAAAAGAAAACTAGACAGGGAAGGAAAAGGCAACAATTGTGAACGAAACCTGAGCAAGTCATTGTGAAGACTTCAAAGAATAAGAAGGTACTCTTCTCTCCCTTACGGTTTTCTCTCATTAGATTTGTAAATTTCTCCTTCTAATATTGCAATTTATATGAGATATTTATTATTTCAAAGTCAAGGAGGAAGGATGGCATGCTTGCACTTCCTTGAAGCTCCTACAAATTAAAGTAGAACTCAACATATTTGAAGATAATGTTTTCTATCTATAAGAATTTTCATTTAAAAACATATAATTAGTATTTATAGCAACACAACCAAAATATTGTGTAGTATAATATTCATGAATTGGTGAGTAAAAAATTGGGATTGGCAAGTGTTCTTGGGGTTCAAAAGAAGATATTTGTATTATCAAACAAATTACCAGTAGTGAAGTATTACATTCTTCATTAATAAGGTCTTACATAGGTAGCTTCTTAGGTTCACTATTCAGAGCAATGTTGCATCTAGTGGTTGCCTATTACAAGGAGTATGGGGAGCGCATGTATTGTCCATTTTGGAAGAAGGAATGACACAATGGGATATAACTTATTACAGTTACAACATTTACAAATCTCCAGGTTTGTGGATTGACCGAGGCTACCTGAAGAGTCAATAGAGAACGAACATGGCAAAGAACAAAAATGCATGAAGTGTAAATAGTATTTCTATTGACAAGTGTTAAGGTAGCTAATTTCATTTTCAATATTAGTGTTAAGGTAACTTTATTGTAGATAAAGTAGTAGATAAGGCACCTAGAGGGTGGTGGTTGGTGCATTCAATGCATTTGTCAAGGTAGTTGGGTTAGTCTATTCAATTACCTGGCATTTTAATAAATGTCATAGTTAATTAAAACTTAGTGTCATTTGGTCAGAGGAATAAAGGAAATGTTTAAACTCTGTGCCATAGCAACAATTGAAAGACATATCATGCGATGGAATCACAAAGTTCAAAATCATTAAAGAATTTGTTTGTAAATTTTGAAAGCATTAAAGAGAATCCCATGAATCCCAACAAAGATGCCATCAGTTCCACAATAAAACTTCAAATATATTAACCAATAAAATTACATATAATTTATTTTTAATATTTTATAAAAATAAATATATCATTCAAATAATATTAAACTTTGCAAAACTCAAAATTAAATTAATGTGAAATCGATATCAAATTCATTGCACGGAATAATAAGAAACTTTCAAAAAGTAAAATAACCTATAAAAAAGAGGGAATACTATGATTGTGGTTATTATAAAATAGGAACATAATAGAGTATAGGGGTGACAGTGACATTCACCATATAACAACACTTTAAAATTTCTTACGCATGACAATGTTTTCACTCCCAAGGAAGTGCCATCCGCCTCACCATCTTAAAGGAATAAGATTCATTACGTAAAATATTGTTGCTATATTAATATATAAGGAATTTAATATCAAGTTTAACCATCAATCATGAAAGAGCTCAAACTTTAAACGCATACAAGGTAAGATTATAGGTAAAAGAATACATGTCTTGTGTCTTATGGAATGTGTGTGCAAAAATCCCTAACTTAATTGGTTGTAAAATTAAGTAGAGAAAAAAAAAGTAGACATGCAACATCACAATTAACTATAAATCATGAGAGAAATAAACAAGCTATAAACTATGGATTAATTGTTAAATGAAATTTCAATGCAATTATTTGGGGAAAATGAAAAATGTTTTATTACATCAAATGGAATGGGAAGGCATAAAACTTACAAACAACAAACAATTGGGAGGAGTTGTTGTAGTAAGATGGGCTTCAAAATATCTTTGGGAGTTTCCTTTTCTTCTTTGTAGACTTAATTTTCAACTTTCTTAGCAATTTAAGCAAACTCCCTTGTGGTTGGCTATAAATAAATTGAAAGATGGTGAGTTAATAGTGAGGAATGGAGAAATAGAAAAAAGGTTTCCTTAACTTTCTAGTAACATTCTAGTAGCACAACTTTACTCTTTTTATTTTTATTTTTTTTATTGATGTGAAATGCATCCCCACAACCTCTTTTTATAGGTGAATAGTAGAACCTCAATCTAGATGTAGTTTCCATGTGAAATTTCTTCATGAATTAATGGGAGTTTATAATCTTAGTGAGCATTATGGAAGATTAAATCACTGACACTTATGAAGGCGAGGGTCAAAACAAATCCACAATACCTACTACATTGTCTAAATAAGCACGTGCACATTTATGAGCCTTGGGCTAGCCATTTTTTGGATTAAAAAGGTTCGTGCAACTCTCAAGGGATTTATCATACGACTCAAGTAGAAGATAGATGATTATACTACACCATATTCAAAACAATCAATTGATGGTTTGGTCAGTCTCAATGAGGTACAAAAAGGCCATAACATGATTTGTTGGGAAAAAATTGTTGCATGTTTACAAATAATCTATAGGAAAGTAGTCTCTAGTAATTGACATTAATCAAGGATTCACCAAGTTCATTCACAAGTGGGGCGACCTAGATCTAATAACTAACTAGAGGCCAATTACATTGTTGAACACTTTGTATAAGATTCCATCCAAATTCTTGGCCTTGCAATTAAAGCGTATTTTTCCTAATATCATGACTCTAGAGCATATGGGTTTTATTCAAGGGTGGTATATCCTAAATAATGTTGTTGTTGCCTTTGAAGACATGGAGTGGGATTGTGATATGGACTAGACTAAGAATAAAATGAAAGTTAAGTATGCAATATTGAAAAGAAACACAAATATAGTATTGAAATAAGGGTATTATAGTGGAAACCCAAATTCTATTAATGAATCAAATGGTGGAATTCATTGTCATATACGTAGCATTACTGATTTGAATTGGATCCGACAAGAACAATTGGCTATCTGCACAATCTCTAAGATGATCAACATAGGAAAAGTTTAAGGCTATGGACGAAGAAGGAGATCGACTGTTGGCGTGAAAGGCCCCATGCCATCACAATTGATGTCCATTATGTATGTAATATATGTAAAGTCAGGAAATATATTGTTGTATGCAAAGAAATAATGACAATTTCATGAGACCTTTTCCACATGGAAGAAAAGACAAACAAATAAAGAGAAGAAGGAAAAACAAACTAGAGAGAAGTTGAAGCATTGGGGACGCTTGACCTTCCAATTATCCTCCCAGTCAACTCAGTCTTCTATATCATGTTTCCCCACAATGAGAAAGGGGTTCTTTGGCAGTGAATGATGAAAAGAGGATTCTTAGATGTCACTGAGGAGCATAGAGATGAGCCAGAGAGCATGTAACTTTCCCATTGCTAAATAATAAAGATCACGACTGAGGCCAAAGAATGTTAGTTTTCCCTTTTGGGTTTCTAGGGTAAATTTTGAGTTTTGTGTGTGTTTGTCGCATTTGAATTTGTTATCTATGGGTGGAATTGTCTGCACTGTAACTTAATGAATGGTTTATAGAGTGTATTTTAATTTTAATGGTTGTTTGTGTATTGTTTAGCAAAGAGAATTTCATGCCAATTATGATTTGATCTGGTCTTATATGAATGTAGTCCCCATGGGTCAATAAGCCAGATTAACAACTCTTTAATCTTACCCATACATTGACTCTGTAGTTGGAAATCGATGACCCTATTTTCTGAGTGTTTACTACGTATTTAGAAGTTTCTAATTTCATCCAAAGAGTCATTGGGCACATTCTCAACTTTGCTGGGAATTTTCCTTTTCCCATTAATCATAGACAGATTATATTTTGAAATATGGGATTTTTTGAGTATTAATTACCTACCCACGAACCATATACACGTTTTTTCCAGTTCTTCTGCTATCAAATTATCCCTTTAAATTTTCTCCTCTACTACTAGTTGCCAAAATCCAATTTTCAAAGGGTTTCCCTTCATGTTTGGTTGCCAAATTCATTTTTAACGATTTTTTTAACCACAAGTCAACCCATTATGACTGGGCTTTTCCTTTGGTCAAATTCCTCTTTTTCATTCGACCAACAATCATTTATGATCGACCAAATCCGCCCACGGTTTGATTGGGTGCATGGTTGGTCTATTTGGTTCTCTTGGTTGACTTGACTTTTGTCTAATTTGACTTGGTCGACTCGACTTTACTTTCTTCTGAATCATTTTCTATCTTGACTTCCCAGTAATCGACTTCATTTTTAGTTGGGTCAACTCGACTTGTGTCTCGGTTGGTCGAGTACCTTCCAGTTATCTAATGTGAACATATATTATAATCTTTACAGAGGGTTCCATGTTGGTGAGAGGGATAGGCTATAATCCTCCCATTTACAGATCAGATGGTATCAAAGTAGAAGGTCAAATGCATTTAGTGAGTTTTGTATGGTATGTACAAACAATTATTAAAAAAAAGGGACAAGAGTTGTTACCAGGGCTAGAGAGAAGTAGAGCATCAAGGATGTCATGGTAACATTATGAATGAGAAGAGGAAGAATATCCCAAGGTTAGGTTGGACCGATTTGAGCAGATTTTGGCCACATTAACATCAATGGTGTCACAACTATTGGCAGTGAAGAGAAAGGAAACATCATCAATAGAGGCTTTCCATGAAGGCCCCAAGAAGGAAGAAATAAGCTAGAGACGTAGTGTAATACTGAGCCAAAGATGAGAGAATGCAACTACAACAAGCCATAGGTACCTTTCCATGTGGAAGCCAAGGTGGACATCAAGCCATATACTGGGGAAGTGGATGCTATCAAGATGAACCAATGGCTACAACATATGTAAGTATACTTCAGCGTGCATGAGGCAACTGGAAAAAAAAAATATTTCTTTAATTTGGTTGAATCTTGAAGGTCGTGCTTTGATATGGTGGGAAAGTGATGCAGTAAGAAGAACACTAGGAAATGATCCACCAATGACTGATTGGGAGGTGTTCAAGGACATGATCAAATCTCAATTTAATCCAATTGGATATGAGGAACACCAACAAATAGTATGACATTACTTTAGGCAGAGACAAGGACAATCAGTGGATGAGTACATGATAGTGTTCAGGAAGAGAGCAATTCAAATAGGAGTCTCTCTCAAAATTCCAAACATGTTAGTTAAGTATTTGGGGGAATTATTGGCTTAGATTCATAGAAAAACGATGTTATTTATACCAAATACAATTTATGAGGCCAATATTCAGGCATGGTACCTTGAGGGAAACAAGTGGAAGCCACAAACTACTCACAAGCAAGTAGAACCACAAGAGAAACAAAGAAAGAGAGAAAATAAGAAGAAGTGGAATGAGATGAATATCATGGCAAAAAGAAAAGAGGATACACCTTCCATCCAACAATGTAAAGGATGTGATCAAAAGGGAAACACTAAGGAGAACTATTGGAAATTGCACCCTGAGAAGCGCCCCAAATATTTTCAAAAAAGTAAGAAGAAATCATTGATATCAGTGGATGTTGAGGAATGGGTGGATATAAGCACCTCCGACATAGAAGGAAAGATTAACTGCACTAATATTCATAAAGAGGTGGCATGATTTGGTTGCAATTATAAGGAGGAGAAGGTGATGACTAAACCTTTTTGCATTAAAATACACATGAATCAAAGCAAGGTGGATTGTTTGTTCTATCTTGGTTCACAATCCAACTTGATATCTACACATCTAGTTCAGAGGCTTGAGCTAGAGACTCAAGATCATCTGCAACCATACCCCCTTGGCTGGGTAAGGAAAGATATGAATTGAAAGTTATATAGAAGTGCAAATTTAAGTTTTCCATCAATCAAAACTTTGTTGATGAAGTAGTTGCAGATGTGGTTCCTCTAGACATATGTGGAGTCATCTTGGGAGTCTATATTTGTACACGAGGGATGCCATTTTTAGAAGGAGAGTGAATCAATATAGTCTATTCAAGGATGGAAAAGATTATGCCATAAATTGTGATAGCCCCTTTATAAAACCCATGATTATATGTAATTAATCATGTTGATGATTTCCAAGGCATGGAATACAAATATTGTAATTGTATTTCATTTGATTAAGAATACCAACCAACTAACTGTGGGGGTGAAGCCTTAAAATTACTTGCCTTGATACCACTAGAGGAAAGAGTGAGGAAACATAGAGAGGGGGTTCATCATGCCAAGATGACCCAAGCCTCCTTGTTGAAACATTTAATATGGAAACAATAAGTTATTTTCCTGGTTCCAAGACAAATCAGTTAATGAGGGAAGATTGGTGGTTGAAAAACCAACCACCCTCAATGAATGGGAGTATGGGGGGACTGGTTAGGACAAAAGAAGATGTTAGACTGAGGTACAACAAAGTACCCATTTTGCAGTCCCCAGTTTGACCCCACAGGTTCCTTATGACAGAAGGAATAAGACAGGTCAAGAACCTTCCTGTGTGGGGGGAGGCATGCAAGAGAGACACATGAGGATAAATAAAGAAGGAACATGGGGCACACAAGAAAGAAAGGGGAAACTATGAGAGTTTTTGGGAAGGTCTGAGAAGAGGAGAGAATATTGTATTGAAGGTTCAGGCCAGCCTTGAGAAAGAGAGTAGAATAATGTTGAGACACTAGGTAAGGACCTTAAAGAGAATAGCTCTCTGAACTTGAGAGGAATTTCCTTGGTGGTATCATGGCTTGGAAAGGGGGTGGCCAGAATGTAGAGTTGGACAACATATGAGCCTATGGATGGGTGGAAAAGGCTTCTCCCCACGGTCAGTTGGCCGATTTATCTCATTATTGAACATATAAATAATCTTTGTATTCTATGTAATTAAATAAATCAATGATTTATTCCTGTATTGCATACCCGAATGTATGTAATAGAATCATGTTCCATTTGTAATTATGTGTACTTGAATAGTGGTGGATCTATAAGAAAGTTGAAATACTGAATGTTTTGTCTCCTGTGTAGTCAATAACATGATAGTTGTAATGGGTCTTCTGTGAAAGGAAATCAAAACAATTAGTTCAAAAATTGAATGACAAAATATGAAAGGGAATGGAATATCGTAATAATGGAATGTTGGAGGCCATAGAAGGACGATGAAACTTGTTTTTTCTCTCTCTTTGACATAGAATGGCTGCAGGGAACCAAATTCTCATTTGGGTGTTCAAGTAGCAAGATTTTTTCTTGCTCGAAGGTAGGTCAATAACCCGAGGAACACATAGACCGAATCCCTGCGGATTATACTAGAGAAGAATGCGTATTTTGGTAGTTTAAAACTTAGACTATAAATTTTTCTAAATACCTGAGTAAACCCGTGAGATACAATATGTTGGCCCTTGACCAAGTTTTGGGAGATTCTTGGTCATGTTGACCTATTTTGGGACTTCGACAGCCTGTCGAAGGAGGAGTGCAAGACGAAGCAGAGATCACGGGATCTCGACCCCTTTTTGGGCTTTTGGGATTATGTAATGGGATTGGGATGTCGGCCCATGGGTTAACCCATGTTTAGGCATATTTTGTATATATAAATAGAAGTAGTAGTGCATCTATGTGATGTGAGACCAGTTGTGCTAAGTGCTAGCAGCTAAGTGCTAGTGTGGATTGTAAGGGCTTTGTGCCTACTGTGAGACACTTACAGAGCTAAGTGCAAGTGGTTGTAATAGACTGTGGAAGACTTTGTGCTATAACGCAAGGAAGAAGGATCTAGCGAGCTGCACAGATCTCTATTTTATGCAGAATAGGGTTTTGAGGCTCTGTGCTTGTAACCGATTGACTAAAGACAATAAAGAAGAAGAGTTGGTGAATGTAGCCGCAGGGTGGGGGTGAACCACGTAAATACTGTGTTATGATGCTTTATGCCTTGTCTTGATGTGTTCACACATTATTTTCTAAGTTCTTTGATATGTTTAGATAGATCTACTTATGCTTTGTGCTTATTATATGTGAGAATGTTAGATCTGATCTATATGGCCATGCTTAGTGCTTAATCTGCTTGATCTGATCTATTTACCTATGTTAAGTGCTTAAATACATTAGATTAGTGTGGATGCTGTGAAGCCCTATTTTATCAGCGAAGTGGGTATTGATTGCATATTGAGGAACTGACGGTGCTAAGTGTTTTATTAAGTAGTACAATCACAGATCTGCGTCCCAACTAAGGTTGCAGACACCTGAGTCTTGAAACCACCCCTGCCTCTACCTCAGGTGAGACTTCATCTGCTTCGCAGGTGTTGCCGAAAGGGCCGGTAGTTATGGCTTTGTTGGGGTGCTGTTGTAGCATTGAACCCCGGGTCTGCCCCTGTGCCAACAAATGGTTCCGATGCCGGGACCTGAAGCTGTGATTGTTGGGAATTGAGAAAGAAGAAGCTCTGTGCAAATATTCATCCTGAAATTGTGAAAGCTCTGTGCATAGATCTGTCGCTCTAGTGTGCAGTATTCTACTTGATTTATAAAGCTCCGTGCCAAAAGAAAGAATCTCAATCTGAAGAAAAGAATTCGGATATGAAGGAGAGAAACGAGATCTGAAAGCTTTTGTGCTCTAAGAAAGGTAAAAGTGAGAACTTATGATTAAAAGAGGTAAGATATGCAAGCTCTATGCTCTGATAAAGGTAAGAATAGTGAAAAGTTTTAGATCTGGAAGATTTGTGCTCTATAGAAGTAAGATAAGTGGAAATTTTTGTTTCTAAAGTATGGATCTAGGTATGTTTGATAGGTTCTGTCCTAGATTGAAAACTAGGGCACTAATAGATGAAAGAAGGCTTGATATGAGTAGATCTAATAAGAATAGTGAAAGATATGCTATACCTATGCATAGAAAGAATGTTTGGAATAACAAATGGATGCAGGATTCTAGAGAGAATTTGTTGCAGGTTAGCTCCTATGCTCCTAGCGCGTAGTACAGGAGAAGCCGGGGATCATTTAAAAGGAAGAGAGGATTAACCCTCTGTTATAGTTGCAGAAGACCGAGAAATATTGCTAAGGAATGCCCTAGGAAAAGACCTAGTTGTCTTTGTTGTAAAGCTATGGACCATGAAGTGTTGGATTGCCCTAGAATGATTGCTAAGCTGGAAGAAATGAATCTAAATAAAGAAAAACCTAAGGAAGATCCAGGAATGGTAGAACCCTAGAAAGAATCAAAGAAAGTATTGTTACAGATGAAAGAAACCTTGAATGATCACCGACACGTCATCTTATCAGAGATCTTTAAGGAAAAAGAACGCATTGAAGTAATAATAGGAGACTTCGACATTGACTGTATTCTGGATGAAGAAACACAGGTGAATATCATGACAGAAAGAACTTGGGAAGCCATAGGGAAGCCTACTATGATCCCGTCATTAGGAGGAATAGGACTATTCAGAGAAAAACTAATAAACCTATTTGGGAAGCTCGTTCGCATACCTATGAACGTTAATAAAACTTCAACATAAGAAGATTTTGAGATTATTAAATTTATTGAAGACAACACCCCGTTTACCATGTTACTAGGAAAACCTTGGATTGATAGAGATCAAGCCAAACGAAAGGAAGAAGAAGAAGTTTTGGAGTAGAAGAAACAAGAGCTAAAAGATTTCATGACCAGAAGGATCACACACTTGATTGAATAACAAGAGAGCAGATCGAAGTTATTTAACACTAGCAACCCAGATGTCGAAGCTGAGAGAACACTAGAGGATCCACAGAATATTGAAGTACTTATCCCAGACAAAGAAGAAGTATCACCTTCGAATCTTAGGAAAGAATCTCAACAATGTGCAGTGACTATGTCAAATGAAGATAAGAATTAGAAGGGAAAAAGACATACTAAGACAAAGCTCACTGGAAAGAAGGCTAGAAAGCTAAGTAAGAAGAGGGCTAAGATTGAAAAGTTACAAAAATTCCTAGAGGGAACCTCACAGAAGGAAAATATGGAAAATTGGAGCTTCGTCGGGATATGAGAACAACGACACATGGCACTTTGCCATGGCGAATCAATATAGCCATTGGGGACATTATAACCATTCGATCGATGCTCCGAACGGGTAGAAAGGAACTTATGGTTCATCATCAGACCGTTGGACTATGCCATAACGGATTGAACACAAGTTAATGAAGACCTCATACCCGTTGTAAGCGACCCGTTGTCGAGTTACCTATTTATCCCACTGTGCCATGCACCGAGAACACTTTTTAAGCCCACAGACTACATTGAGTTTATACTGTGATCATCGTGCTTCTGCTCTCTCTCATTACTATGTCTAAGCTACCCCTCCTGAACCGAGATTATTAACCCCGAGCGTGTATGTCAGACGAGTTGAGTGTCGTAGAAAGAGTTGTTGAGGAAGTTTTGATCGACCCGATGACTGAAAGAGTCATGTTGGAGAGAGGATTATCCACTGGTGTACAAGCATCATCCACGAGAGGACTGCCAACCTCTCCATCAACTGCTCGAGATGGACCATCTTGACCATCCGATGAGAAGAGAACCAAGCACAGGGGTGATCTCACGAATGCTAAGTTGATTTCGAGCATATTACCCACCTACCTACCACCTTTGAGCGGCGCAATCAATTGAGACAGTGTGCCCAAAGAATTTGAGTACGCTTTGGTCACTCCGTACCTCTTGAAGGGGATATGCGCAGTTCGTGCAGATCAAGAAAATATTGTAGCACTGAAGTTTAGCGACTTCAACCTTGACGACAAGAAGTTCTAAAACATGCTCGCCCCACATAAGTACCTGACCAGAAAAAAGGGAAAGAATTCAAAGATAGTTCCCTAGTCATGGACTATGAACCTCGCGCAGTCCACAATGCTCAATGTCATGAATATTCCTCACTTCGGAAGACACAAAGAAGTGAATGCATGCGTCAAGTTGCTATTGTCCTTTTACCATGGTGGATTCTTGTGGTTAAACCACCGTATCATAGTGGATTCGACATTGATCAATCAGATCATAGGGATGAGTATGCAAGGCCCTGACCCACAAGATTTCTACCTTGGAAAATCCATGGACTGCACTCTCGCACAAAGGATAAAGGAAACTTATGGAGATGTCGATAAGGGAATGCAGGGCTACAAGGTAGCCTCTATCCAGAGCAATGCAGTGCGCCTAGCCTGTCAATTGATTGAAGGAAATTTAGTTCACAAGAAATGACCCACCCAAGTGACTGGTTTTGTAGTCGACCTTGTAGGGAAGTGAGAAGAGGGCCTACAAATGAATTGGGCGAAGTACTTGGTGAACTAGTTGGAACTGGATTGCAGGGAAGCACAAGATCAGGGATATAAAATCCACTTCAGCTGGATTTTGATCTTGATCGCTTTCATCGCTTGGGAGATGCCGGAAGGTGCGACCTTCCTGGACATCGATCCCTTTGAACATCTGGTTGCGAAGTTCAATACACTGCGGTATTCCAGTGACATGAAGAAGCAATGGCAGTCAAATGTCGTGTTCCATACCTATTACAACCAACTGAAGAAAACCATCCAGTATGAGCCTTGCATCACGCCGAATACTCTCCATAGGTTTCGACCTTTAATGAAATTCAGCGCGGACAACCATTTCATTTTTATTACAGCACGCACTGACGAGCACAAGCAACAACTTCAATCTTACTACAAGATGACAGAGGAGGATTTAGAAGAGATTACTAAATACTGGTCGACAGACCTCCTCATTCCAGTAAATCCTGCGGAGATGTCTGACATTGACAGTCCAGAAGCAGCGCATGATACACCTAGACCCAACAAGACAAATAAAAATGAAGAAGCTCAAGACGTAAGCAGTACCTTAGCGAAGACTGCTTCCATATCACCTAAGCAAGGAGGAGATGGCAGAGATATAGATGGCGCAGAAGTTGAACATAATAAAGGTGAGGTTACACCACCTAGAGATGNNNCCTTTTTCCCAGAAGAAATCAAGAGCATCTATGACCAAATTGCAGAATAGTCTCACCTTAGATGACTTCAATTTCATTGTAGGAACACTGAACGATGCTTTGCTGGAGATAGCAGAGAAGCAAGAGGCTCAGTAGGAGGAGATATACAATCGAATTAAGGTTGAACTTCAAGGGGTGCAACATGCACTATAGTCCAGCCGCGTAATTTCCATTGTGCGTCTGCCATTGGAAACACCAGAACTAGGAGATCAGCCAGTTCAAATCCACCAAATCACTGACACAGTCGAAACTCACCTTCGATGAGCATAGGAAGAAACAACGCAAGCCACCCAAGATTTAGCACAAGTACAAGAAGACCTTCTAGAGAAACACAGTGCTATAGAACAGGGAAATCTTACTCTCCAAGCGAAGTGGGATGAAGAAATAGCACAGCTGCAGCAAAGCAAGGAACAATTGCTCGCGAAGCAACTTGAAGTAAAGGAAAGGGTCAACAGAGCACTTCGATCTGTGATAGTTGTCGAAGTATAGGCCGAAGAGAGAGTTCCACAACAAGTAGTGCAACTTGAAGAAGTGATTCAACAAGTACAACAACGCATAGCAGATTTGGAGCTACACGTAGTGCCCGAGACCCCGCAAGATGTAAGAGACCAAAGGGAAACAACCGCCAGGAGTGCAGTTGAGAGACTGAAGGCTCTTGCCGGGGAGTGCAAGTAGTTGAGTAATCACAGTGCCCAAACGTATGAGAAGCTCACTGAGAACCTAGAGTTACAGGCACCGGAGTCACAGCTCCAGGAAGTGAAGCAACACACAGACACACTGCAGGTGCAACATAAGGCCCTGTCAGCTGTAGACAGAATCAAGAGATCTTAAGAGAAACTCACCACCCAACAGTAGATCCATACGATCGAGAGAAAATTTATGGAAATAACTCAACGGCTCCAACCTGTGCAAGATAAGGCCTATTAGCTGTTTATAGAGGTTGAAAGCCGAGGAACAGAGCTAGAAGAGGTTGTCACCACAACAGAACAAAGCCTAGAAGGGCCAGTGAGTGATGCAATGATCCAGGAGTTTGCCGAGCAAGAAGCCGTAGCAAAGCAACAGGTCGAAATAGCTCGAGCCAAGCTCGAGGCGTTCGAGGTAGAACTAGTCAGACCAGAGTGACTCGTGACGAATCACAGGTGAGTGTTGGAGGCCTGTTGGCCCTTGACCAAATTTTGGGAGATTCTAGGTCATGTTAACCTATTTTGGGACTTCGACAACCTGTGGAAGGAGGAGTGCAAGACGAAGTAGATATCACGGGATCTTGACCCCTTTTTGGGTTTTTGGGATTATGTAATGGGATTGGGATGTCGGCCCATGGGTTTACCCATATTTAGGCCTATTTTGTATATATAAATAGAAGTAGTAGTGCATCTATGTGATGTGAGGCTGGTTGTGCTAAGTGCTAGTGTGGATTGTAAGGGCTTTGTGCCTACTGTGAGAGACTTACAGAGCTGAGTGCAAGTGCTTGTAACAGACTGTGGAAGGCTTTGTGCTCTAACGCAAGGAAGAAGGATCTAGCGAGCTGTGCAGATCTCTGTCCTATGTAGAGTAGGGTTTTGAGGCTCTGTTCTTGTAACCGATTGACTGAAGACAATAAAGAAGAAGAGTTGGTGGACATAGCCCTAGGGTGGGGGTGAACCATGTAAATATTGTGTTATTCTTCTTTATGCCTTCTCTTGATGTGTTCACACGTTATTTTCTAAGTGCTTTGATACGTTTAGATAGATCTACTTATGCTTTGTGATTATGATATGCGAGAATGTTAGATCTGATCTATATGGCCACGCTTAGTGATTAATATGATCGATATGATCTATTTACCTATGCTAAGTGCTTAAATACACTATATTAGTGTGGATGCTGCGAAGCCTTGTTTTATGAGCGAAGTGGGTATTGATTTCATATTGAGGAACTGACGATGCTAAGTGATTTATTAAGTAGTACAATCATAGATCTGTGTCCCAGCTAAGGTTGCAGGCACCTGAGTCTTGCAACCACCCTTGCCTCTACCTTAGACGAGACTTCATCTGCTTCGCAGGTGTTTCCGAAAGGGCCGGTAGTTAGGGATTTGTTGGTGCGCTGTTGAAGCGTTGAACCTCGAGTCCGCCCCTGTGCCAACACAATAGTTGTCGATCTAGGGAGAAAGATCGATCTCAACTATCCAAGAACGGGTAGTTTACCCATTGAAACCCCCATGATTATCGACGAGGATAAGTGGTTGTTGGATCGATGGGGAGGCTAGACAACAACCATTCAATATCAGTGGAGGTATGCAAGTTGAAGAAGAGGTAGCAGTTGGTCGGAATGTCCGATCCCTGGGGTACAGGGGAATCCTGTAAAACACCTGACCCCTAAGTATCCTTTGCTTGGGATGGGGCATCATAATTTCTCTTTCCTTAAAAATATTGAATCCTATTTCTGAGATTCGTCCTCTTCTACTCGCCATGAGATTTCTAACAACTGCCACCATGCTCGAATCCGAGATCTGGATTGGGAGTTACACCCTCCCAAATCTTTTCTGATGTTATGGGTCAAGGGCCACGTGGCACCCACATGGGTTCGTCTCATTCATATCATCCCAGATCCCCGAAGCCTCGAAGTTTCCCAATGCTCTTGCATCTATGGTGGAAATCCATTCACCGTTGAATCCAATGGCGAAACTGTGTCCTCATTTAACACGTAGGTTTGAGGGGTTTCGACGATCGGTGTTGAATGTCCCTTTTCTCTACGCGCATATCCTCTGAAGTATTGAAGCCCCAAAATATTTCCATGTGGCTCTGGACTTTGGCCCTTTCGACTTATCTAAAATACTACACCCAAGTCTCCAGATTTTTGAAACCCCATACTCTCGAAGGGTCCACACTAACACGTGGTGGCACATTAAACGTAGAGGCAGGGATAGGTGGGTCCGGGTCTTTGGCTGGTTCACCCCAGCGTTCCATCCTCCCAACTCTTCTAAAGTTCTGAACTCCTAGTGTCCCGGGTACTCCACCTACTATCAGGTCAAGCATGTGTGTGCCAAGGTGTCGACACGCGGCATAGGGAAGAGATGACATATGGCCCTATCAATGGGTGACACATGTCATGTTATAAATGAAATTTAAGGTCTATAAAGGGCACGAATCAAGGTGACGTGCGACATGCCGAACATGGGTCCACGTCACCCTGGGTGACGTCAATGTGCCATGTCACTATGGATGGATAACTTCCAGGAGCCTCTAGACTCTCCTACCTGCAAACTCTCCCAGAGCTCCGAAGTCTGAACTCCCGCCAACAAACTCCCAAGGCCCCTTATATCCCATGGTCAAGATGGGTCCACGTAGATCCATATATCAACGTCGGGATGGCCACGGTCTAGATCCAACGATCATGAAGGATCAAGAAGCATCCTTGGATCAACGGTCCTCGTTGCTTTGCGACTTTGGCGTTCAGGGGTTCTACCCGCTTGACACTCCTTTTCACCCGGAGTGGTCAACAATGGACTGACCGTGACATAGATCCAATGATCATGGGATTTCTCGATGCATCCCCAGATCTACGGTTCTCGTTACTTTGCGAGTTCGACGTGGATTGGGGTTTAACAATGGGACAATTCCCATGGTCATGATTAAGGGAACAACTAGATGTCGATCAACCTCAACGGTAACCACACTCGTAGGTTTCCTTCGGTTGGTTTCGAAGGTTGTAAAGTCATAGCATCTTGGATCTCTGAACTCCCAGAGTTCCAAAGCCAAAATAGATTAGCTCCTTTCGGACCTAGTGAAGGGTTCCAAGGTCCTGGTCATATGGAACTTGGTTGAGCCCCATGGGATGCACTCATAGTTCTTAGCCAAGATTTGGTTAAGGCCATGGGCATGAGATCATGGTCTCTTGTTCGACTGGTTTGAAGGATGTGGCTTCCATTTACAGAACTTAAGTTCTAAAACATGAAAAGGTATTATTCGACCAATACAAGAACTCTGAACTTGTTTCTAAATTCATTTGAAGACCCATGTCTATTAGTTCTCCTGCTCCTAAGAGAAAACAACCAGAAACATTTCAAAAGTAGGGTTTACAGAAGAATAATAAGCATTTCTAATATAAATCAAGCACTGCAAATCTTAGTCATAGACACAACCATTCAATCATTATTTCAACTCTAGTACAAAGGATCAAATAATACTTATCAACAAAATCAGAATCGTGAAGCAACTGTTGAGAGGGTGTCTATTTCCACCCAACCGTAGGCACAACCACACCTGAACGAATTTACAACTGCCCCCCCCTAGCTGGACCATGATGCTCTGAGCGAGACTCTTTATTCTTGTTCAACGACAGTCATGGATGAAGGTTACTCTCCTCCTCCCACAGGAACTTGGAATTTTTTTTTCTTTTCACCAAGAAAGGGGGCATACAACGAGTGCTTCCTTAGTCACTCATATTCCTGTAGCCCCATTTATCACCTTGGACTGAAAATGTTGCCAAAAACTTCTTGCACCCAGAGCAAGCCTGTTGTTCAATTTTCCGCAGAACCCTGAGAGCTGCACTTGCTCTCTCTTTCTGGAAGAATGGTATCTCGACTAATCTCCTCCGCCAACCCCCTCTGCCCACGAATTCCCTTCTTTTCTTTCCTTCCTTAGCAAGATTACATGTGTCCGATTCCCCAGTTCGTGGTCAGGTCAGGTAGTCTTTCAAATGCGTACCCTTCCCATGTCCTCATTAACTCTTGAGGAGGGCTTCCCAACTACCAGGCTTACTAGTAATTTATTTCTGGGTTGGAGGACTGTTCTTGGTCTGAATAATTTAAATCTAGTGAGGCACTGGTCTGGTGGGGCTCATGTCAACCATTTTTGGTTCTCCTCACCATCTCTCTCATAGCATCATGATCTATCTTGGAAATACCCTTCAACAATTATGCAACACTATCCATTTTTATTTAATAACATAAATACATACCTTACCTTTTATAACAAAAGGTTAATCATTTCCAACATCCACACATATTCGGTATGCCCATAGTCTTTTGGCAAGTTATATTTATATTTATAAGCTGGGGGAAACATGGGTGTTACAATCCCCTCCCCCTTAAAGGAACATCATCCTCGATGTGCTACTTGCTGATGTACTATGTATGTACAGAAGTAAACAAAAATAGGTATGCATGTTTCATGACATCCTCCATTTCCCATGTAGCTTCATTTGGACCAAAGTGTTTCCATTTCACCTTGACCTGTGCAATGGTTCTGTTCCTAAGTGGGATTTCCTTCCTGTCTATTATGCATTGTGACTTTGGAAAGAATTCTCCCTCTGGTTCCACTTGAATCACAGACCAATCAATTATATGATTAGAATCATGTACATATTTTTTTAGTAATGAAACATGGAAAACATTATGTGCCTTCACTGTGGGAGGAAGTGCTAGTCTATATGCTACGGGTCCCACTCTATCTAAAATTTCAAAGGGTCCACAATACCGAGGTGCCATCTTGGCACAAGCTCCCATTCTCAAGGAACGTTTTCTGGGTCTAACTCGAAGATACACATGATCCCCTGCTTTGAAATCTCGAGGAGTCCTTTTTCTGTCTGCATAGATTTTCTGTCTATCCTGAGCTATTTTCAAATTCTATTTTATCTGAACTTCTTGTTGTTCCATCCATTTTAGCATATCTGGCATGATTGTAATTTTGTCTACTGGGTTATTCCAGTTGATTGGAATATTGCATTGTCTACCATAGAGGGCCTCAAAAGGGCTCATCTTCAATGACTCTTGATAGCCATTGTTATAAGCAAATTCTACCAATGGTAGGTAGTCTTCCCACTTCTTGGGATGATGCATTACATGCATCCTTAACATATCCTCTAACACTTGGTTTATCCCCTTAGTCTGCCCATTGGTTTGAAGGTGATAGGCTGTACTAAATAGCAATTTAGTTTCAAAACCAATAGACAAAAACTTCCAAAAAATTGAAGTAAATTTTGTATCTCTGTCGGATATGATTTCCTTAGGCATGCCATGCAATCTAAATACATCTTTCATGAAAATACTTGCAATATCTATTTCCTTGCAAGTTGATTTGACGAGAATAAAGTGAGTATCCTTGCTCAGTTTGTCCACAACTACCATGATGGCATCATTCTGTTTGGCTGATTGTGGTAACCCTGTGATGAAATCCATGGAAATGGTTTCCCATTTCCATTTTGGAATTGGTAGGGGCAACGACAACCCTATTGGATGCCAGTGTTCTGCCTTAACCTACTGACATTCTAGACACATAGATGAGAAATCAACTATGTCCTTTCTTTTTTCTTCAGTCCATTCCAATAAAATAGTGTCCTAGTGGCTGTGATCATTTTCTGATAACCAGGGTGACCGGAATGGTATTTTCTATAGGTCATCCATTATGAACCTATTCAATTCGTCACAATTTGGAATATACAACCTACCTTTGTAAGTTAGCAGGCCATCATTTAGCAATTGATAATATTCATACTTCAACCCTGTGGGCTCTTGCTCTAAGTATGATTTCACAGTCTTGAAAAATGCATCTATTTCTTGTGCACTTTTGAATCTCTCCTGGACGTATGATTCACAGGTGCTTACAACTTCTAGGTGAATTACTTTCATACTTATACTAAGGGAATCAACCACCCTATTTTCTTTTCCTTTGATATGTTTGATTTCAAAATAAAACTTGTTAACACATAAGATTGATCATGTAAAAGAGGATTTATGGTTTTCACAGCCTACATTTAACCATATCTCCAAGTATTATGTCATACCATCAACTAACAACCTCCTCAGAGTGTGCAAGCTATATTTGAGTTGGCACTGCAAACTAGTAAAGGAAGAGGGTTGGAGGTTGTTGAAATAATGTAACTGCAAAGAGTATTCTTATTATTATTGATATATTATTCATAGGATCAATCCCCATTGTGGATTGATCGTGTCGGTTATTGTAATAGGACCAAATCCCCTTTTGTGGATTGGTCAAAAGACAATTGTAATAGGTAGAATACAAAGTCAGCCCCAATAGATAATAAAGAGACCCAGAAATATAATAAAGGTGGGTTTACCCACCCAGTTTGAGAAGTCAGCCCTGCCAGTGAAGAGACACTTCACACGTGCCAAACTTGTATAAATAAAGGAGGCTAGCGCCTCACTTAGACACAACTCACTTTCTCAGTTTGAGAGACAAGTTCTGATTTGTTACCAACAAAGGAGAGAGAGTGGCACATATCTAGGAGAGGACTTTCTGTATTAGCATAAGAGATCTCTTGGCATTGTATTGACTATCTATATGAAAGAAGTTTTGTTGGGTTTTCTTCCCCTAGAGGGTTTCCCAGGATAAATGTTGTGTCTCTTGTGATTATGTATTTCTCAGTGATCTTGGATTATGCTATTGTTATTTAATGAAATGCAAACATCTATAATAATGACTTAAACATTAACATGGTTTCAGAGCCAAGCTGAAGGAAGCATATTTCACAAGTGAAAAACGTCACTGTTACCGTACATGAAAATTAGGGCCTTTTGTTGGAGAGGTATTTAAGCCCTAAAACCATCTAGAAAAGTGTGCCCTCCCCTAAGAATCACTTTGTCACTCTCAGTGCACCTTTTCAGTGGCTGGATCTCTCGGAAAGTGAAACCCTAGTTTCACAAAGTACCAGAAAACCAGTGTACCAGAAGTACCAGAGTACCAGAAAACCAGAAGCACCAGTCCAGAAATCCACAGATCAAGTTTGAGGGGGTAAAAGTTGGATTTTCAAAATTCTGACTACACCAGCATACTCGCCTCAGCTCAGCGCATCTATCCCCTGGATCAGAATTTCAAAATTTGAAGTTTGAAAAATTAGGATTTCCTCATAAAACCCTAAGTTGCAGTTGCAGTTGCAGCCGTAGAACCAGTTGCAATCACCCTTGAAGTTTTCTTAAGAGTTGGTAATGATTACGACTGCTACCAGATGGAGCCACTACCTGCAAATGCTATCAGAGGTATGTACTCACATATGTTTAAAAGTTAAACCCTAAAGACTATTTGCAGGAGAAGGGATCTCTTGCCATAGATCTAGAAGGATCTCAAGATCCAACACAGTCAGAGGAATGATGCAACCCAGGTGTGATTATTCTGATATACATCTATTTGTCATGACATTATCTTAATCAATGTTGCATGTTGAAGCTATGATCAAATTATTAGAAGGATCAAAAGTTGATCATAGAGCTTATCCTCTAACCTAACCTTCTGTCAAGATAGCGTATTGTCTTAGTACAACAGACAGGTTGAAGAAAGCACTCGTCACTTGAGTGAAGGAGACCTGGAAGAAAAGCAAGCACTCATTCTTGAGGACAATGCTCCAGGTTTGATTAATCAAGATTAATAAGATTCAAAGGTACAGATGACAAGTCATTGACTATAGTTGAGATAAGNCGTAAAGTATTATACTTGATAGCATGTGAGCATATAGAGGTAAATACTTTGCCTGATACAACTAACACCTCCTCTAGGAGAAACCTCATGTGTTAGTTCCAGGTTGCCATTGAAGAGTGCTTGGTCACAACACTATGAGAGTGTTGGCCTCACTTCGTATTGTATTCCTTACCTTTAATCTTTGCTTCAAACAAATTATAAGTGATAGCTCTAAATGAGCTACTGTGATGATTGTCCGTGCTATTGATTTATATTATCAGAAGGATATTATTCTTGCTTGTTGTTTTGTTGACCTTGCTCCAGGTCACATGAAGAAGCTATAACAAAGGTTGCAGAAGGCAACATGCTAAAGGAGAGACCATAAATGAAGC
>JASDQU011507523.1:30712-41789 GCA_032191745.1 Picea mariana
TTCTTCCCCTAGAGAGTTTCCTAGGATAAATGTTGTGTCTCTTGTGAATGTGTATTTCTCAGTGATCTTGTTCTTATGATGCTCTTATCTATTGAAATGCAAAGAACTATAATAATGGCATAAACATTAACACTTTCCCCTCTTGTTATCTCTTATTCATTTCATTTAATATGAATAGATCCAAAACATTTACTACCCTGCCCTGTGAAAAAAACCTTAATAAAAATATGAATATGATCCTCATCTTTAAGTACAGACCCCATATCCCAGTGGAAAATTAAGCATTCTTTCATCCAATTATTACAAACAAACAAAGAAATTTCGAACTGTCATAACTAGCCTAACATTTAAAACTTAAACAAATCTAAATCATACAGAGAGATCCCTCTCTGAAGCTGGCAGGGCTAGATCCCAGCTTCAAAAGTGGTTTTGGTAGTTACCTCTGTCAATTTGTTCTACCCTTCTACAACCTTTGGAAATTATAGAGCGTTTTGGCGACCATACTGGGGACGTTCCTAAGAAATTTGCATCAAAGTTCAGATTTGACTTTTGATGGTGAACATAAGCCAAACATAGGAAGATTGTACCATTCACCTGGTGACTCCACACATCAGATAAGCAGTTTGAAGATGACTCGCTAATGAAGAACTCAGATGTTGCTACAATTGTTTCAAGGTATGCATGTTTGGAATTTTTGCAGATTTATGGTTTTCGAAATCCTTTACCCAAGGATGGATATTGTTTGAGAAATGGTCCAAAATTTAATGGTGAGGATTTGATTTTGACTTTGAAGCATATATCAAATTTTCATGATTTCACTAAGATTCTTAGAGTCAAACATGAAGATATTTTCCTTAGATTGTTTTATGATTCATTCCAAGGGAAATGTAGAAGTTGGGCTGATGGTTTACCCACCAAATCCATAAGATATTTTTTCAGTTTTTTGGATCATTTTCTTGGAAACATGGATGGAAAAGATAGAATTTGCAGTAGCCCCTATTTCTATTCAAGGTTTTAAAGAATGGAATGATGTGTACACTGATGAGGAGATCGATGAAAACTTTTCTTCATGTTTGTCTTCTTATTTAAAATCATGTAAAAACAATTCAAATTATAAGATCCAGTTTTTGGATGAATTTGCCAAGGACATTGAAAAATAACTTGAGGTTTTAAAAGATCAGGAAATACCCCTAACGTTTTCATTTCAGGGTCTTTCTTTTGAAGTCTCTTTTCATCAGATCCAAAAATACACATTCTTGTCTTTTCCCTTTGATATTGAGAATGAGGAATGTTTTGATGTGGATCAAGAGTTGGAAAACTCACATCTGGAGCAATATGTGCAAGAAGACAACACCTATGAACAGAACAAACATGAAAATAAAGTTACATAACATATTCAAAATTATCAAGTAGGGCATGGCATCTATGATTTTAAAGATCCTATAGCCATGTATATGGAAGAGTTTTTCTGTTTAAACACTCAACTATGGTTTCACTGTGAAAACCAAATATATTATGAGTTGCTTTTGCCATCACACTGCCTTCTTTTGACTGTGATCAAGCATAGTCAAGGAGTAAAATCATTGAATTGGTTACTTGATTGGCTATATTGGATCTTTCATATTACTTGATCATGCAACATGATTTCCAGCAGTTTAGGGTAGCTAGGTGTGCAAATAAGCTTGCTGGGCAAGAACCTTTTTCATTACATTTTAGTTTTGCTTCCAGAGTTTCATTTTTAGTTTGGAGCAATTACAGTTTTGATTTTCAGTTTGAAATTGGGTTGAGTTTAGTTGGAGAAGGTCACAGGTTGCAACTCACAGGTTTGAAATAGGTACACAAGTAGGACACAAAACAAGTTGCAATCTTCAATTTTGGGAACAACCTAATGCATAAAGCATTGATCTGCCTATTCAAAGATCTAGGATTCTTGACACCTCTTCAGGGATGGCATCCCCAAGTGGAGCCTATGTTAGGGTCCTATAAATTTTTATAGGGTCACTTGATTTTAGCTGGGTATTTTATATTTGAGATGTTGTAAATAATATTTTATCTTGCAAATTATTTTCAAAAAGGCGCCTAGCGTGCTAGTCTCTTAGATGATGTGGCCTCTCCCGCCATCTATTTTGCCCAATCCTTTATCATTCTACTGCACTAGTCATTCCATGACACCGTTCACTTCATCATCCCCCCCTACTAATTTCATTCCTGAATAAAACAAATGTTAAATAACATAGGATAATAAAATATTAATTAGTTTGATAAGTATTTAAATTAATAATGTAAGAATTAGTTAGTAGGTTGCTAATTAGATTATTTTAATAGGTTAATTAATAATAAATAATTAATTAGTTTAAATTAACAGTGTTAATAATTAGTAATTAGCTTAGTAATTGGGCTAGGGTAATAATAAAATTAAGAACATTATAAAAATTAAAAATAATTAAAATAAAAACATTAAAACAAATTAAATAAACAAACTTCATAAAAAAATAAAACAATAAAATAAAAATTAAATAGTAACAAAACAAAAAATTTAATACGAAAACAAAACACATAAATACAAAACATTATAAATAAAACATGAAACAAAACAAAATAAAAAAACCTATAAAACAAAAACAAATTAAAACAAAAATAAAAAACACGTAAAACAAAATAAAACAAAAATCAAATAAAAACAAAACAAAAATTAAAACAAAGTTTAAATGAAATAAAAATTATATAATAAAGCAAATAAAAATATATCCTAAGTCCTCTCGTATTTCACTTTCTGGACGCGCCCCCCCCCTACATCATTTAACCAAAGGGGGGTATGAAAAGTGGTTTCCACTTTGTGACATGTCCCCTTCCTATGATTTCGGACCCCCCTCCAAAACCGCTTACTACCTTACCCCCCTCCGAAAACCACTTTTCCCCCCTCTAAAAATCGTTTTTTTGCATAGTTTAACCACCCGTCTTACGAGGACGATTCTGAGAAAAGAATGATGAAATTTGAGAAACCTAAAGAGGTTTTTTCTCATCCCAGGCCAAATAAAAATAACCTCTCCCAGTTTTATTTTATCTATTACATATTGGGAGAATCGATAACATCTTTGAGACCTATTTTTCGGGATTCAGGATTTTCCTGTTTGACACATACTTTTCAAATGCAGATCCCAGATAGATGGAGATGAATTTCATAAAATCGAGAGAGGTTTTTTCTCAGAACAAGATGATATGAAAAAGCCTCCATGTTTTACACATGCTATCGTGGTTTGGGAGAAACAAGCTCATAATTGTAGCCCTATTTTTGTAGTTGTTCGGTTTATTTTTTGGGGATATAGTGCCAGATTTTAATGTAACAAGCTTCTCTTTTTGGGGGATCGGTTAGATTTGAACCCCTAAGCTTTATATACCTATATATCTCTTGTAATTTTGATGTAAAAGGGGTTGGAACCTATTTAAGAAAGAGTGCTCATTATTGTAATCAACTCACAGATCCACAGTTCATCAATCCAATAATACAATTGCAACAATTACAGGATTCATGTGTCAATCTTGGTGGTGAAGTGCTTCTATCATTATAATTTGTTTCCATTGTGTCTATTAATTTATTCATATTCTAAACTATGCTAATAAGTTTAAAGAACAAAATTTGTTGAGATATACACTCTGATTCTGGCCTAGACATAATTATCAATGTTTTCTGCTTAAGGGTTGATTCTAGGATTCTTTATTTCCCTATTATAACCTGTCCCTCTCATATTTTTCCTCCAAATACAAAATCAACATCAAATAATCCAACAAGAATGCCTATCTTTCCCTATAGGGTTTTCTCTAGAACTTGTCCTTGACTGAACTTCAGCTTGTGACTCCATTGGCCAATGGATTTTCTTCTTGTTTCAACCAACTCCAATAAAAAAACCCAACCCTGAACTAGATAGCTAGCCTAATATATTCTTTAAAACAAAGACAAAACTTATAGAGAGAGCCCTCTCGGGATCTAGGGGGGCTAGATCCTGAACTCCAAATCAGTTTGTGGTTACCTCTGTCAATTTCTTCCTCATCCTGAGAAATTACTGAGTGCTAACAAAGGGGTTAAGGAGTGGTGGTGGGAGTCTTCGAAAAAGTGAAAATTATTCATGTGGTATGCATTGAACAACAAACTTTCATGGGAAAACTTGCAAATAATAAGTTAGATGGGCCTAGATTTAGTGTCCCACATGTTCATGCAATGCCAATTTTTAAAAGAATCATGGAGAGCTACAAAGACCATGAGAAAGGAAATAGGGAACGAGAAGGAAAAAATTAGGAATAAGTATTCCTAGCCTAGTTTTGGAGTAATGATATCGATTGTCCTTGGCCTTTGATTCCATTGCATGTCATGTAGTCACTATGTCTATTCGAAAACAAGGCTACTTTTGAAGGGAAGTTTCAATCCCATCTCCAAGTTTTTTACAAACTAAAGTGTCCTTCCAAAGGTAGATGCACAAAAGGATTATAAACTACTCAAACAAGTAAATAAGCAATAAATAAATGGTAGCATTCCTTTCATTTTTTCTAATGGGGCCTCCACAGGTACTTGAGAAAAATGTTGTGTTGGCAATGTTCTGCATTTTGATGATTCCCATTATAACTCATCCTAGCTAAGGGTAACACACTTACATCAATATTTGGGGTTAAAACCCTTTATTGTAGATAGTTTTTAGATGAACCTTTAAATTGCTCAAATATTTTTGACATATCCCATTCTCTCAAAATATGTGGGAGAATAATGAGAAATCCAACTGGAAGAAAAAAGTAGCAAATGAACTTGTTGAAGTAAAACTTAGATTAGTCAAATCAAATGGATTGGAAGATCCCCACATATGTCTATGCCATCTTGGTTGAGATTTAATCGCAGTGATGTGTATGTTTGGTATATGATTTTATTCAAAGTTTATGTTGAGATAATCTAGCCCAGTAAAATACTATTTTTGGTCTATTTATTTATATTAGACTTGTTCTGTTATAATATTAATGGTACCCAATGTAAACATGTCGATGTTGATTATGGTGGCTAATCCAGTAGCGACATCAATTGAGGCACACAAAATAGATAGTTATCCTAGGGGATTGACCTTGAGACCTCTTACACGAAGCTCAAAGCACTCAACTACTTGAACTAGCCCTCCGAGATTTCTTGAGAACACGCACACACACACACACACACACACACACAATAATAATAATAATAATAATATAATTTTAAGATCAAATCCTAACCAGACTCTAAATTGACATATGTGAGCCCCTTGTTTGTGGGGACAAGCGACCCCCTCCATGTAGCAATTTGATTTCTTAGCCTATGAAGGTGTACATACCCTACCCCTTCTAGATTTGAAACTGCGATATATATATTCCCCCCTCTTCCCTATAATATCCTAATGGAGAACAATTTTCCTACGTGGGATTTGCCCCTCTTCTTCAGAATATCTAGATAGAAGACTATGTATATTATATATAGATATACTAAAAATTATCATATTCATTTTATGATATTTCAATGTCTATGAAATATATTTTATGCTTAGTCACATTTAATTATTTTATATTTTTTTATGGGTGTAAGATATTTATTTTGAATTAAATCTTCCTTTGACTATTAAAAAACAACATATACAAGGCTTTAATACAAAAAAGTGAGCCTTGATTGCAACATCCACAAGCATGGCCAAAAACAAATTATATCAACAAAATTACAAGTTGACTTAAGCGAAAACACATGCATCCATAATATCACTAGCTAGAATTCCAAAAACCCATAAAAGCATAACAAAAAAAATCAAAGGGTGACAAGCCAAACAAAAACAATACTACAAAGTATTTATGCTGAAAAAGGTTCCTCCCATAGTTAAATACCATACAAAAAAAGATTTCTTAGGTTTTGAAATAACCTATACCGTGAATTTGAAATAGCATGTTTTTGGTTGAGATTTCAAGTGCTAAAGTTTATTTAGGCAACCTTATAGGAACAAATTTGTGCAGAATCGCTTATATCCTAGAGTTGATTTGTACTAAGAGAAGGGCGTGGATTCTCTCCATTTTCAATCTCGTCACAATGCTTGAGGTGCTAGAAACCATGGCTTAAGCACAATATCACTGGGAATGAGATCTTGAATGCATTCCACAATAAATTTATGTATGTTGTCCAAGTCAAATTGTGTCTTAAGCTTGACCCGTAGAAACCAATTTTGCAACAAGTTGTCAACTAAATAATTAGTCGAAAAAACATCTTTCTTTTAAGAGCCTCAAGGTAGACAACTAGGAGGATTCAACCAAAGGATTATGTTGACATTTTACAAGTGAGGACCACTACATATAGTGTGCATTGAACAAGAGGCTAGTGCAAAGGGATAAATCCCTCTAGGAAAGGAAGGGCTCAACAACCTCCCAATCCTTCCAAATCCCCACAACATAAAAGTGTCAACAACTTTAACATGAGAAGGTTGACGAAGGGTTTAAAGAGAGATTCCCTACCAATATCACTTTCTAAGTCCACATCCTTGGTTGATACAGTGTCTGAGAAGGATCTTCCACACCTCATTCCCTTGAACAACATGAATCATCCATTTTTCAGGGTTTGGACTTGGAGGTAGGTTTTAATGATACCCAATCTACGAAAAACTTGAATATTTGGTCAGGTTGGATCCAAAACTAGATAAGTGAGGCCAACCAATGAAGGATAGGTCGATGGCTCTATTGTAGTAGTGACTCTATTGTAGCACTAAGTTTTGGTCTTGTTAGCACTCTGTAATTTCTTAGGCTAAATAAGAAATGGGTAGAGGTAACTACAAAACCACTTGCAGTCAAGGATCTAGCCCTCCAAGAATCAGAGAGGGATCTCTCTATATGATATAACTTTGTTTGAATTGAATATTAGGCTAGTTATGATAGATTGGTATTTGGTTTTTAAATGGTTTGGTTGGAGCAGGAGAAAAAGTCCATTTGGAAATGGGGTCAAAAGTATCTAATCCAATCAAAGAAGGGTCTACAAGGGGGGCTTCCATGGCAAGGTAGGCATTGTGCTGGATCCTTTAAAGTTTGGTAAATTTTCAAGAAGAAAAAGAGATGGAATCTGTAAGGTAGCTAGAGAGGTAGTGGAGGGGCCCAGAGGGCCCATAGTGATGATAATGGATACCATTCAATGTAAGGTGGAATAGGTCCACTATATTATTAAATAAGGCCCACTATGGTAGTTAAATATAATAAATGAGTAATTAGATATAATAAATGTAAGAGGACTTCTTAGAAGGTCAAACTTCTAGAAGATTCCTCCTCTAGAATGTTTTTAGTTGATGGTAGCACTATATAAAGCGGTTCAATAAATGTAATGAAACATGAAGAGAAATATAGTATTTGAAGCGGTAGCTCAATAGGAGGATGCCCCATCGAAGAGGCAAGTGAACAGGAGAGGACCCCTTCCATAAAAGGATCCATTGTATGGTGTTGCCCTACCCTAAGGGTTTGATAGTAATAAAGAATATTTTGCATATTGTTCTTGTATATTTGTTGTGGTGCTTTTGTATTAAATCTTTGGTTCTTAACAAGTGGTATCAGAGCACTTTTCTTGGGCAGACATTGTGGGCAAATATTTTTTATTTTTGCAGATTTGTTTTTTTCGGAGAAGAAAAAAGAGGGCCACGACATTATCAAAATTTTTGGTATATTTTTGTGTAAAATTTGTAGAAAATGATTGTATATCTTATTTCCTCTCATACAAACACCCAAGTTGAAAAAAAAAATCGTCCGAAACAGAGTCCGGGAAGTCAAGATATTGAAGTTTTAAAATCTGCAAATTTTCAGGATTTTTTCCGCAGACGACGGCGAGATTTTTTTTATTTTTGTAGTATCTGAAAGACAAATTTGCCTAAATAAATTACAGATCTGAGTTCCTCTCACAATTTCACCCAATTTCAAAAAATAAATCAGCCAAAACAGAGTTTGGGAAGTGAAGTTATGAACATTTTAACTTCAACAGTTTTTTAGGGTTTTTCCAGAAAAAACCACGATTTTGTTAAGAACCAAAGACTGAATACAAAAGCACCACAATAGATATACAAGAACAATATGAAAAATCTACTTTATTACTATCAAACCCTTAGGGTAGGGCAACACCATACAATGGATCCTATTATGGAAGGGATCCTCTCCTGTTCACTTGCTTCTTCGAGGGGCATATTCCTATTGAGCTACCGCTCCAAATACTATATTTCTCTTTATGTTTCATTACATTGCTTGAAACCCTTTATATAGTGCTACCATCAAATAAGAACATTCTAGAGGAGGAATCTTCTAGAAGTTTGACCTTCTAAGAAGTCCTCTTACATTTATTATATCCAATTACTCATTTATTATATCTAACTACCATAGTGGGCCTTATTTAATAATATAGTGGACCTAGTCCACCTTACATTGAATGGTCTCCACTATCATCACTATGGGCCCTCTGGTCCCCTCCACTACCTCTCTAACTACCTTACATTCCATCCCCCTTATGAAAGCGTTGTCCTCAACGCTTGATGTACAACTATATACCAGGGTCCCATGGATAATTATGGACCATAATTCTGAAGAAGATTGAAGAACCAAAGTACCATGTAGAAAGGAAAGCCATCATGCTGAAGTAGTCCAACTACCATTATAAACTAGGGTCACATGTCCAAGTGCTCATGTGAACTCCACACGAAAGATATCGACACCTAATAACCAACTGAAAATGATGCTCCCAATACTGACACCTATCATGTGGATCCAAATAAGAATATTCATCCACATAGTGGAAGAGGATCAAAGATAAATCTGGAAGAAACAATACCATTGTAAAATATGCAGATTGAATGCTGGCAACTAGCTCCTGATGTGGGACATTGATATTCTCTACAGAAGGTGGAGTAGAGTCATCAAATAAAATATGGAAGTGGTTGTCATCCCAGAAATGATAACTATCCATATACCAATCATCACAATCGGCCTCAAAATCATACCAAACATATATTTCTTGATTATATTCATCCATAAGGCCCTCCATAAGAAATATATCCTACATGTTATTAAATGAATCTTGAATACTATGAAAACTATCATTGAGGCTGTCTGTGAGGCCATGTACAAATGCATCCAAAGTGTCATCCAATGTGTGAAACAATTGGGTTTTGAATGATTCAAGAATTTATTTCAGGTTTTGAGAAGAAATATCCATCTAAGCACCCTATAAACTCTCCAGTCTCTCAACCGTCATGAAAAAAAACTAAAAGTAGACCCAATAAGTTACGTCAAAAAATCACGGTTTTTTCTGGAAAACCCTAAAAAACTGTTGAAGTTAAAGTGCTCATAACTTCACTTCCCGGACTCCGTTTTGGCTGATTATTTTTTTTAAAATTGGGTGAAATTGTGAGAGGAATTCAGATTTATAATTTATTTTGGCAAATTAGGTTTCCAGATGCTACAAAAATAAAAAATTTCTCGCCGTCGTTCGCAGAAAAAATCCTGAAAATTTGTAGATTTTAAAACTTCAATATCTTGATTTCCCAGACTCCGTTTCGGATGATTTTTTTTTTTTCAAATTGGGTGTTTTTCTGAGAGAAAATCAGATATACAACCCTTTTCTATAATTTTTTCACATAAATATACCGAAAACTTTGAGAATGTCGCAGCCCTCTTTTTTCTTCTCTGAAAAAAAATCTGCAAAAATAAAACATATTTGCCCACAATGTCCACCCAAGGAAAGTTCTCTGATACCACTTGTTAAGAACCAAAGACTGGATACAAAAGCACCACAATATATATACAAGAACAATATGCAAAATCTTCTTTATTACTATCAAACCCTTAGGGTAGGGCAACACCATACAATGGATCCTATTATGGAAGGGATCCTCTCCTGTTCACTTGTCTCTGTTAGAAAAATAGGACCACGGAGCAATAAAATAAAACAAATGCAGAAACAAAACAAAGAAGACAAAAAATACAAGAGAGACATAGATTTACATGGTTCACCCAGTGTGGGCTATGTCCACCAGAGAAATTATCAGGTTCTTCCTTTATTATTATCCAACAAATGAAGGGATACAACCTACAACAAAACGCACTGTAACTTCCTCTTCTTTCTCTCACAGTCTCCTCTCTCAGAATACAATATTCACCATCATCCATAGCCGCAATACATTTCCCTCATAAAAGAGGGTTTCCTTCTAGGGAAAAAAACCCTAACATAATCTCTACCGTTAGATCTGCAACCTTATAATGAATGGTCCAGATTTACAATAAAATTACAATATACTTTTACATGGCAATTTTTGCTTTGGGGGCTTCGCCCTCTTACCCCCATCAGGGGATGCTCCCCCAAACCCCTGCTGGGGGCCCGCTTGCCCCCAAACCCCCCAGCTGGGGGGATAGCCCCCCCAGAGCCTGCAGAGGGGGTACCCCCCCTCTGCACTCCCCCGTGTGAAAGAGTGTACATATTTATGGGGTGTAAATACTTCATGGGGTATAAACACGGCTGAAAGGAAGGACTTCTGAATCAGGAAGATAATCAGGCTCCACAATCAACAATCTCCCACTTGGAGAATGATCTCAACAACTCCACCGCTACTGTATATGCTGGACTCTGAACCTTCTTGGACCTGAAAAATTTCTTATCTTCATCTTCATTCTTGAAGACCAACTGAAATTGAGCAAGAACTCAGTTTCTCCTTGGTTACTCCCTTTGTTAACATGTTTGCAGGATTCTCGCTAGTGTGTATCTTTTCCAGCTTCAATTGTCCATCTTCCAAGGCGGATCGTATGAAGTGGTACTTCAACTGTATATGCTTAGTCTTTGAATGGAAGGCTGAGTTCTTTGCAAGGTGAATGGAACTCTGACTGTCACAGTACAACCTGTTGTTCTCCTACTTCTTTCCCAATTCCTTCATAAACCTTTGTAACCAAATCATCTCTTTACTAGCCTTTGTAGCAACAACATACTCTGCCTCTTTTGTTGAATGTACAACAACATTTTGTAGTTTCGAAATCCAACTTACTGCTGTTCCACCTATAGTAAAAACATACTCTGTGG
>JASDQU011507524.1:11814-22771 GCA_032191745.1 Picea mariana
CCATTCTACTTTCTTATGTTTATTGGGAAGTTTTGTTCATGTCAAGAAGAAGAAACAATTATTGTTTGTACACTTTTGATTCTCTAGAGTATTCATAAATGATAGTAATCACTAAAAGGATTAAACTGGAGTATTAGAATCCTTAAACTAAAATAATCATGTGCTACCCTTGGGTATGATCTAGAGCATTTATTTAGAATCCGTTTATCCTTCTTTGGATATACTAAGTGCTTTCAGGAATTTGTGACCCTTAAGGAGGGGGTAGGAGATAAGTAGGATATTGTAGTTGAAGGAGATGTTTAGGATGAATTATAGCCACAAGGACCAACCCTTGTATGTAGGGTAAATAACCTTAACCTCCCTAAAGTTTCTTACAAATATTAAGTTCAAATGTTGATACTAATATTATAAAACGATGGGAGAAAATTATGGAGGACAATGAATGGTACAAGCAAGCCAATGGGAAGTACCATCAAATGGTGAAATTAAGTGATGATTCCAAGGGAGGCACCCCTACAATGGTTTCAATGCCAACTCAAAGGACCATGCCCTCCTCCCTCTAAGGTGGAAGTGAAAATAAGAATGATGGTATTGCTAGTAGTGGCAGGAAATAAACCTAAAAAAAATTGGAAGAGAAATAGCATGCTACCCAAATTGTTTTTAAGAGGAAGAGGTTTTCAAATGATGAGCATGAATTGGTATCAAGGGGAATATTGGACAACAAGTTAACACTATGGATGATATTGAATATTTGAATGATCTGATGGAACCACCTCTAGGGTTATTTCTCAAAAGAACACTATTAATATTGGAGGAAAATAAATGGTGCAATAGAGTAAGCGCACTTATGGAATTTTTTATGTTACTATGCATCATTTTGTTAAAACAAACATAGAAAAAAGTAATGATAATTAAAGGTGAATAAATAATTGAAAATAATGAATGTCATTTTGATGTTAAAGATGTGAATGCTTTTGTTGCTTTAATAGTGGATCAAGCTATTGGTGAAAAGTTATAAGATGCAATTGGTGAGCATGAAGAGGAGATGTAGAAGTTGAGGAATGGAGTAGTTGAATTGGAGAGGGTATTGAAACACAAGTGTTTGTTTGTTGAGCCTCCCACTACTCAAACACATGAAGATGGAGGATCACATTGGTAGACCAAATAAAGTTTAAGTATCTCAAGGGCTATTTCATGGTGTAAGAAAATGGTCTTATCCAATGTTGAAGAAAGGATGACCTTCTTCCTAAATTTTTGGGGAGTTTTGCAAGAAGCTTCTAAAATTTCCAAAGAAATCCGTAGCCCAATGGAAATGTTAAGAAGTGAACTGCAAAAATATGAAGTTTTATGTGAATTTTATCTTGACATGCTCACCAAAAGGTGGTTGGGACAATGGAATGGAGATTATTTAAAAGTTGATAACAGCATGTCATGTGCTCGAAGTAAAAAGTTTCATATATTTTTCAACGTATTTGAGGTCGTGAAGATGCTAGAGAACACAACCCTTACTCAAGACAAAAATATGATTGCAAAGTAAGAGTTTTAAACTATGTTGGTTGACATTAAGGTTACTTTGGGAGTCGAATTTGGTATCCTCACCCATTTTCCTAATCTAAAAGTATTGAAATGGTTAATACATTTCATGATTGACAATGTGGAAAGTAACTTGTTGTGAAAGTATCAAGTCAACATTGTATGTGGCATCCAAGATAATTTATTCAAATTAAAAGTGAAAGATGAGATTATTGTGGCCACACTTCAAGACTATATCAAATCTTGGGTAGAGGAAGCGATCATTGTTGTCACTAAATCTTAATGAAATAAAAAGAAGTTAAGGCAGTGAAGTTAAGAGGTCATCCTATGTTAAAGTAGGAGCAACATAAAAGGATTTGAGGATAACAAGAAAAGGGTTCACAACATAGCCCACTTTTGCACTCAAAATTTTGTAAGTAAGCACAATCCATATGTCCTTTCTCCATATTCACTATGTTGGTCATGCCCCTTTCCATTTGGTTTTTACATGTGAGACAATTGTAAAAGCCTTGCACCGAATATCCTTCCTTTTGTTTCTAGGATTTCCCTATATTTTAAGGTGCATGGGAGCCCCATCCAAACTCATAAGAGCGAAGCCTTTCAATTTTTGTTTGTGTATTAACATAGGAATTTTGTGGAGGCCTACGTGCCCAACTATTTATGATATCTTAAACTTTTCAAATTTGGGAATTATTTTGTTTTTATGATTATGTTTTGATAACTTGTGAGTGGAATCTTGAATATGTGGCCATGTTCAAACCTGTTTGATCTGTAACAAAATAATCTTGCAATGCTCTCTTCCAAACACCATCTCATTTTATGTTTGTCTTCTTCTTGGAAACCTAGGTTGCTTCACTTGTTTGTATTACATTTGAAGGGAAAGGTATATGTGTTTTGAGAAAATCTAGTTATATATACATATATAATCTTTTGTTTGTATTGTGCAAATGGTTTTGAACTACCTGGTCGATTCTTTGGTATAAATAATGAATTCAAAGCTCATTGGTTAAAACCAAGAACAATGATAATATGTCCAAGTTTACAAGATTTTGTGAGAGGTGTTGCTACCTAGCATTTCTCTTACTATTTTTTAAAAATATAAGTGGAAGGTATCCTTCATGTAGAGGAGTACCACCTCTTAAAAAAGGATGGCACTCTTTGATTCCCAACAAATATTCCACCCAATTGTCGCATATTTTTCCTTGTGAGAAAAGTAGATCAATGGTGCTTCATAGAGACACTTGTGCAAATTTATAGAATACCTTTAACAAATTTCCTTACTATGACATGGAAAAGTGAATAATCCTCTTGTCCTTCATCCTTAACGACAAAAGAAATAAAAATGGGCATGATGCATTAATTGTTGATGTACCTTAATGACTAATTAGTAAAATAATTTAAACTATTCCAAAATAAAGGTTATACCAGAGCATACTCTACGCCTTGGAAAGTCGTTGATTGTCCAACAAATCACATTGTGCACTATAAATGACCTTTTAGGTGTAGGTATTAATTATCATTCAATCGCCACTACATAGGCACAACATCTTCCTTGTCAATGGTTCCAAATAAACATCAATGTCTCTAACTTGATGCTTTCCACACACAATCAGAGAACAACATTGAATGCTCTTTTCACACAACCATCCAAGATCAATGTTATAATTTATTAATAGAATGGGCCAAAATGTATAATCTGTAGATTGGAAAGAGAATGGATCCACTCCATCTATAACTAAGTCAAGTCTTGTACTTCATTGCTCACAAACAAATTTGTCAAGCCATGTATTCTATAGGTGCTTCATTGCCTCATAATTTTCAAGAATGAGAAACATGTATGTCCACTCTTATTTTTTTGTATGCCTATCCATATATTTAGCTAAATATTTACAATCAAACATGTGTTGCAATCTTGGAATTACACGCAAGTCAAATAATACTTTTTATGGGACATTTTTTGCACTTTACATAACAACAATAGCAATTTGTTTTGCATTAGGGACACACAAAACTTATCTTTATGTTGTATTTTTTATAGGATACAACCTTTCAGAAACGTGTGATATACTTTGTAATCAATGATTTTCTAGCATTTTTTTCCTTGGAAATAACTTCCCATGAAACTTCCAATCACTTCCCCACATTATGAACATGGTAACTAATGTAAATCAAGCAACATAGACTTAGTGCACATGACCTAGTGGGAGTCAAACTAGAGACTTGCATAGTATGCCAAATTAGCAACAATGTCCTAGAAACAATGGCATCAACATATTGAATTTTAAGCATCTTTAGATGTACTAGGAAGTACATTGTTTGATAGCTACAATTTATCTTACAACAAGCTAAACTAATGTAGTGATAAATCCATAATATGGCTCAAATAAAATTATTGTGCCTGAGACTTCTACCCATTATGATAATGGATCCCATAGTAGACCAAGCACTCTTATCACATCGAAGCTCCTTTTTTTTTTATTATCAAAATAAAATAATTTGAAACATGTATAGAATAAATAGATCTGGTATCTCCCATATACATATATATATATATATATATATATATATATATATATATATATATATGGGAGATGCCTATAGGAATAGTTATCATTTTATACATCTATAAATTTGATTTAACATAATAGATTCCATAATCTAACATGTAGAAAATTAATTTATACCTGATATTATAACATAACATATGGATATATACATATGTTATCAATACATATATTATTTGTTATATATCTAGGAGTAAGAGTATTGGTATAGAACTTGTTGCTCTTTCTAATTGGGGTGGTTTGATCCAAGTTATCTAAATTGTTGTTACTTTGTAGAGGGAAGGTAACCAATTTAAGTACATCTCTTGCATTGGAAATTCCATGAATATGGGAAAAAGTAAATTCAAACAACCATTTAGTACCAATTCCTCTTGCCCCTAACAGGTTAGCATGAGTCGTTTGGTTGATGGCTAAGTCAAGTTGTAGCTCATGCATATGTCGTATCTTATTTGAATTGTCTAGTTTGTCCACAATTCATGGTATTGGTATACACATTCTTATACATGTACCTTATAAAAGTGTTAATTCAACGTCCTGATATTGTTTATCCATATGTGGAATACCAATTTGATAAACAATCATACCACATCTGATCAAAAATCTTGCTAGATATTTCTAAGAGATTATTGCCCATGAAAAATACAAATTATGTGTACCAAACCAAGATAATCCTTTAAACCTTTCCATATCCATTCCTCTATTTCCTTCAGACTCTAGGTATTGTTATTAACCAAACTAGCACTTGTGCAAATCCTTCACGAGGTGCTTGTAAAGTGTAACATATGGAAGTAATTGCCACTGTCACCTAAGCAAGTACTTCCCTCATTTTAGTGAAGGATAGAGATCCAACACAAGGGAGGCTTCCCTGGCAACCTCAAGGGATCTTATATCAAGCTAAGGCTAGTCTACGGCCGCCTATCTTAGTTTCTCGATTAGCTAGGTCAAAGATAAGGAGGGGTGAGTTAGATAAAGCAAGTTGATTGTGCATTTGTGAGGGGTTCTAGTAAGACAATCAATGATGTTTATTAAGCTAAGAAAGTAAATTAAATGCCCCGAAGATAAGTTATCAAAAGAGAAATGAACGTTGTAAATGAACTTGGATGATAGATAAGATATTTGAGCATGTAACAAGTTTATAATAGCAATAATAAATCAGCTCTAAAATAAACAAGAAGATTGTGGAAAATATGCCAAATACCAAGTAGAATACTTATAAACTATTAACCAATGATTGCATGAGAGAAAGAGCATGAAATTATATCAATTGAATGAAAAATGACAAGTTCTAATGGTTGGAAATGCAATTATTGCAACAATGATTATGTTAGCAATGTTTCCAAATAACAAATGCAAGGCATTAGACTAAGCTTGATGGTAAATGAAGATGCAAATTCAAAGGTTCTAAACTGTTGATTTTTCACTAGGCTAGGCTCAAGCATGAAGTTTATTCCAATTTTAGCATTTTACTTGAACCATACACAATTGCAGTTACACCATAACCAATTTGTTACAGTAACCAAGATCACAAGAAGAAATACCATGCATAAGTACACAAGAAGTATCCTGGGAAACCCTTCTCAAGAAGGGAAGAAAACCCAACCAATCCTTTGTTATATTCTTCAAGAGAAAGACCTCCCACACCAAAAACCTAGCACACAAAAGGGTACTCACAAAACCAAGAAGACTAGCACCCAAGAGAGGTGTACACTTCAGCCCTAGAACAAGTACTTGCTAAAATTTCCAAACTCACATGTGTGTTGTGTTTCCTCAATGGGGAAATCACCTTTATTTATATTACACTGGACACACCAAAAGTGGTGTCTATTGGCACAACAAGGCCGACCTCAACAACTCAGAATATAATTAATAATTACCATATTAATTATCTTTTACATTAATTATCTTTCACTTTATGGTGGGGCCGACCTGTACCCTTTACATCACAATTAGGGTTACAGGTAAGTCTAACTCTTGCCAATATAGCAAGGGATCTCACACACCCACTAGTGCTCAGCCGCTAGGGGCACGTCCACCCATGCTCGGCTGCAGGGACGTTAGAGTCAATAGATCTCTATCTCACTGCGTCTCACAAGAGAATCATCTGGATACACACTCACTAGTGCTCAACCACTAGGATCACATCCACCTATGCTCAATCACAGGGACGTCCTACTCAACAGATCTATCTCTCACTGAGTCCCACAGGAGAATCATCTGGAGTATCACATCATCTCAAATCTCTGCACAGAGAAGAACAATAATCCCATCAAATGGGATCCTTCACACCTCACATCGGTACACATCGTTTCATCTCAAACGATACATATTTCTCATGGTCATCTTCCCTTCTCAGGGACACACAACGTTTCATCTCCATCTCAGAGAGAACGACACACCCAGCTCATGGGAATCTTCCCTACATAGGGGAACACAACGTTCCATCTCCGTCTCAGAGAGGAACTACACACCCATCTCATGCGCACACCCAACTCATGGGCTCTCTCTCAGGTCGACTCACTCAGTCTATGTCCTGGAGGATGTCTCACACAACTGTAATAATCAACACTCCCTCTTAGCTAGGGAGGCATTCTCCACCAGACCAAGTCTCTTATGGAAGTACTCGAACTTCGTCTTGGCTGTAATCATCAACACTCCCTCTCAGCTAGGGAGGTATTCTCCACCAGGCCAAGTCTCTCACAGATGTACTCGAACTTCATCTTGGCAAGCGGTTTGATGGAGATATCTGCAATTTGCTCATGGGTAGGAAGGTATTGCACATGTATTGCTTTCCTCTACACCATGTATCTGATATAATGATATTTTATCTCAATGTGTTTTGATCTATCATGAAACATAGGGTTCTCAGAGAGCTTCACATAGCTCTGGTTACCACAATGAATAATGGTAGGATCCATATCATGATCAAATAAATATGTCAAAAGCTTGCGAAGCCACACTACTTCGCGGACTGCCACACTCAAGGCTATATACTCTACTTCTCTGGTACTCAAGGCCACAGAGCTCTATTTCCTGCTGCACCAGGAAACCATGGCAGACCTCGAGGTAAAACAACAACAGGATGTGCTCTTCCGGTCCACTTCACTCCCTGCCCAATCTGCATCGACATATCCCTACAAACTCAAGTCTACACTAGAGGCATATCTCAGACCATATCCAATTGTGCCTTGTAGGTATCTCAATACATGTTTCGTTGTTATCCAGTGAGTCTTTCTTGGTTGACTCATGAACTGACTAAGTACATTCATTGCATAGCATATATCAGGTCTGGTGTTAACCAGATACATTAGTGATCCAATCAGCTGTCGATACAAGTGTGGATCAATCAATCTCACCTGAATCAACATCATTCATTTTCTTCAAATCCATCACCATTGGTGTAGGCATGGATTTGCATTCTTTCATACCGAACTTCTTTAATATCTCCACTGTATATTTTCCTTGACTCGGGAAAATCTCATCAGTCCTCTACCATACTTCTAGTCCCAAGAAGTAGTGCATCATACCCAGATCCTTCATCTCGAATTTGGCAGTCAATGCTTGCTTGCATTCAACAATAAGTCTCTCTGAACCAATAAGGAATATTTCATCCACATATAGGACCAATATTAAGCACTCATTGTCAACAATATGATAATATAGGTTTGGATCAACAACACTCTTGTTGAAGCCCAAACTCATCAAGAATCCATCCAATTTCTCATACCAAGCACGAGTTGCTCGCTTTAGTCCATACATGGCTTTCTTCAACCTGCACACATGAGATTTCTCGTTGTGTATCATGAATCTTTTTAGTTGCTCGATATAAACTTCTTCCTCAATCTCACCATTGAGAAAGGTTGTCTTTACATCCATCTGATGTAGTTTCCAACCCATGGATGCAACTAATGCAATGATAGTACGGATGGAAGTGTATCGGGCTACTGGAGCAAATGTCTCATCATAGTCAACTCCCTCTACTTGTGAGAATCCTTTGGCTACAAATCTTGCTTTGTATTTCTTGATACTTCCATCAGCTGCATGTTTGATCTTATATATCCACTTGGAAGTCACTACAGACTTCGCTTATGGTCTCGGAACAATATCCCATACATCATTCTTCAAGATAGACTGATATTCTTCTATCATGGGATCTTTCCATACTTGTTCACCTGTCACTTCTCCATGACAAGAAGGCTCATAATTAATGATGTGGCTCATGGCTGAAAGGTAGCTCGAAAATCTCTTTGTTCTCTTGCTCTCTCGGAATGTGCCTTGAGGGGTTGTATGTCCCTTTTCCTCCTGCAGAGTTTATTGAGCCCAAGTAGGCCCTTTATGCCCTGTTGCAATATCTCTGGGCATATCAACTGGAGCAACTAGATGAACTGGAAGAACTGGATCAATTGGAATAATGTTTGTCTCCCCTTGAACTGCTGAAGGGGGAGAAGGTATTGTCTCACTGTCAATCTCCATTTGAGATTCTCTGAATCTTTGAAAGGTTATCTCTTCTTCAAAGGTAACATATATGCTTATCTCAATCTGTCTCTGACCAGGGATGTAGATCCTGTATGCCTTCGAAGATTCACTGTATCCTATATGCCTTGGGGACATGAAGATATACTAGGCACCCAAATATCATGAAGTGTCCAATCTCAGGCTTCACTCCAATGAATGCTTCTTCTGGAGTTATGTTCTTCAAGATCTGGTGAGGACTCTTGTTCTGAACATATATTGTTTTCATACATGCTTCTACCCACAGAGTCATCGGTAGACTATGATCATGTATCATTTCTTTCGTTGTCTTGATGATAGTTCTGTTCTTCCTCTCTTCAACCCCATTTTGCTGAGAGTTGTAAGGAACTATGTACTCCCTCTTGATCCCTTCTTCAATACAAAAATTGTTGAAATCCTTGGAGGTGTATTCTCCTCCATTATCTGATCTTAGTACCTTGATCTTTCTTCTGGTCAGGTTCTCAACCTGAGCTTTGAATTCTTGAAATTTTGCAAGGACTTCGTCCTTGTTCTTCAGGAAGTAAATCCAAGTTTTTTGAGAGTGATCATCTATGAAGAGTACATAGTACAAATATCCATTCAGGGAGGCAACGGTCATTGGTCCACACACATCTGAATGTATCAAGTCCAAGATTTCCTTGGATCTATTGTCACTACTCAAGAAGGACCCTTTAACATTCTTTCCAAGAGCACAACCTTTGAAAACACCTTTATGTTGAATTTGTATCTCTGGAAGGCCTGTTACCATTTTCCCTGGAGCTGGGAGAGCTCTATAATGAATGTGAGCAAGTCTCATATTTGTTGGGTATGTCTTATATTCTTTGCATCATTCTGTCTCGGGCATCCTGTCCACTAGAGCTTCCGGTTTCTAACCCTTGGGTATCTATTTCTTGTGTGGCCGGAGGTGTCGGGATTTCCCCTTGCAATACTTTGGGGAGGCCATTTCTTCGATGTTTCTGGAAATTATAAAACTCAGCCATTTTATCTGGTGTCAGAGCTTGAATTCGATTCAAAACCTCTTGATAGGACCTCGTTCCTCAAAATATTTCATCCTGAGGAGAATCTTCACGTTCATATCTTTTCATATTGCAGTTGACCATATGGTTACCTATGATCTTCTGTGGATCGTGCTTCTTGAATTCGATATCGACCAGTTTGATTTCTCCTAGGGTCGTGACCTCCACTTTTGAATGGTCGAAATCCAGTAGAGAAAATGTACCAATATGAAGTGGAAAAGATGGCCATACCTTTTTATGTACTACTTTGAGATCCTTACCAATCCCTCCAAGCAGAGTTTGATGTGCTACTTTGCGGCACACCAATCGGTCTGGTAAAAATTTAGGCAGAGCATGTAGAGGAACCGAACAGCCCAAAACCCTAATATAGGAGAAATGCTCCTCGATGTACCAATCTGTTATCTTGCCCAGATTAGTCACAATTTTGTTGGAAATTTTGGGAGGTGGGTAACCATATATAGCGGTGTGCATCGGCACCACCACCCAGTTGCATATTTCATAAAAGAAATCTTTCGCCTTGTCTTTCCAAATATTTGAATGATAAATATGTATGGGTTCAACACTATTTGGAGTCCAGCTCCATCCCATTAGCGAAAAATGCGTCATAGAACAGACGACGTCCATGATATAAGTCGACATGAAAAATTGGGTTGGTTGCCCCTTGGATTTTAGTGACTGATCTATTGTAATCTCTTTAACCAAATTGTCTGACAATATCCTGGACCAATCAAAAGAATAACCCTCAGCGACTATGTGCATAATGGGCACCCATTGTAAAAATAAATGGGTTGTGTCTTCTTTCCCATAGAGCCTACACATCATCATTGCTTTGTACATTATGTGAGGTTCTAATGTGGCAACTAGGTATATACCATGGGAATCAACTCTGAACTTCTCAGGGCAAGAGTACCAGTCTTTAATTAAATCGGGAAGGTTTTTTCTATATTGGTCATGTTATCACTCCAAGAAACTCCTTAGGGTTGTAGGCTAAGAATGCTTGGTAACTTAAGAATATGGTAGATTTTGTATGCTTGGAACAATAGGATAACTCAATAGCTAACGAAAAGGACCACTTCACACATTCGAATAAGACAATGCTTTTAGAACTCAATGATCAGACAACAAAATCTTAATAGGATATGAAGAATACTAGTCTAGATAACCAAATACACAATGTGCAGGGTCATACAAGATAGCAAGAAAACCTTTAGTTCAAGTTCATGAGCTTAATAAGAAGATAACCGTTCTTAAAAGCTGAGCTAAACTGAAATAAAGTACAGAATGATGAAAGTATGAGAAAATCTATCATTGAAAACAAAAGAGGACTGTGATTCT
>JASDQU011507526.1:13578-24352 GCA_032191745.1 Picea mariana
AGAGAATTTGGTCATGGCACGAAATCACACGAAGCAGCAAGTAGATCAAGGTCGCTCTGAACGTCAATTTTCAGAAGGGGATCAGGTATTTCTTCGACTACAACCTTACAAGCAAACTTCCCTCAAGGCCGATCATTGTCAGAATCTAGTGCCCAAATTTTATGGTCCTTATACCGTGCTCAAGCATGTGGGACAAGTTGCCTATCAGTTATCTTTGCCTAGTCATTCGAAGCTACATCCTATTTTTCATGTTTCATGCTTAAAGAAGGTGATTGGAGCTAAGTGCCAAATTCAAACCAACCTTCCAGAGTTAGCTGAAAAAGGATCCATTTGGCTACAACCAGAAGCAGTTTTGGACCAACGTGAGTGTCACCTACGTCAGAGAACCATCAAGGAAGTGCTAGTCCAGTGGAAAGATACATCTCCAGTAGACGCCACTTGGGAACCAGTGACCATTCTGTAGCAATTTCCTCATCTCAAACCTTGAGGACAAGGTTGTTTTTAAGGGGGAGGACATGTTATGGTCCTAACCCGCACATAGGTAGAAAAATATATTCGAATGGAATAAAGGTCAATATTAATAAGGCCTTTCAATAAAATAGAATAAGGCGGATGTAAGAAGACCTAATAGAAGCTTCTGCTTCTAGAAGGATCTTCCTCTAGATGCTTCATTTTAGTATAAATAGGAGTCGAGGGTATGAGAACCCTAGCTTGGATATTACTGTAATAGAGATCTACTCAATTGGAGGTTGCCCCCTCGAAGAGGCCCACGAACATTGCTTTCATATTCAAAGTGTTATTTATGTTGTTATTCTTATATCATTTCAGTGCTATTGTGGTGAATGGTCTGGTTATATTGTTGTTATTCTGCCATTACTAGCATTTTATTTTTGTTCTACATACATTTTATATTTGGTATATTACACTCCAACTGACACAACGATCCCAAGGAAGAGAATTCCCAATTATCCAAAGTCATATAAATACTTTATTGAACCTTGAAGAAATACACGACAAGACTAAAACTAAGTTCGAAGCCCATCAACAAACTGTAAACCGTTGGTTTGATAAGAAGTCTGCCAGTGAGAAAGAATTCCAAGTTGGAGATCTGGTCCTGAAATGGGATAAACCACATGAAGATAAAGGGAAACATACAAAATTTCAACAAATTTGGCTTGGTACCTACCTTATCAAAGAAAAGATTGGCCAAGGCACCTTTCGATTACAAAAACTTTAGGGGGGAATCAACTCTCTCCCTGTAAATGGATAGGTTCTAAAACATTACATCAGTTAGCCCTTGAGGTTACTGATCACTTGTACATAAATAAAACTTGTTTTTACTTTTTGTTTTGGAATTTTGTTTCCTTAGTTACTATTAAATTCTCTAATATGCTCAGGAGAGTTATTGTTAACTCCTCTGATCTTCTCAGAGGAGTTACAAGTAAATCCTCCTAGCATACAAGAGAATTCCTTGATAAATGAACGAGCAACCTCCAAGACTAGTGAAAAAACTACTCCAAGTATTTCTTGGAGGAGTTAATATCAACTCCTCCGAACTACTCGGAGAGTTACTATCAACTCCTTCGAGCTGAACAATTTTGAGTGCAAGATTTAATAGTAACTCCTCCTAGCAATTCGTAGGAGTTACTATTAACTCCTTTGATATTCTCAGAGAAGTTACTATTAACTTCTTCGAACTACCCAGAGGATTTACTATTAAATCCTCCGAACTGCACTCAAGATTGTTCATCTTTCTCAAAAATTTGCCCAAGTTTTTCACAATCTCAGTAGGAAGTTGATTGCTATGTGAAAAGAACAACATGTTTTCAATAATCTCTCCATGAATGATTTCTAATGACAAACTACAAAATTATCATATTATGTAGGTTTAGACATGTCACCAAGAAATAAAGAAGCAATAAATAAAACTGGAATTGAATCATCCAGCAGCTCTCAACAAACAACAGATGCGGAAAGTGTTAGGATAGTGTATGACAATACATCATGAGTTTTTTATAAAGAAGGAGAGATCTTGAGATGGGGATAAGTTTATCACATGTTCAAGAAGTCAAACTTATCTACAGAAGCAGAGGATCCAAGTGAAATTCAAGCATTTAGGAACATCAGAAAGTTAGGAATCTTCAGGGTAGTAGTGCATCCAACAATATTCCCTTGTGCAGATGCTATATCTTGGATTTTGAAGAATGAAGATGTATACAACATGTATCTCTTCAATACAAGGAAGGAGCCAATAGCTTCATTCAGGCCTGATGATCTAGTCAAATGTTATCACCTAGAGGATAGAAACAAAAATTTAGACGGTCGGCTTCTCAATGAGTTGGAGCTTACCCTGAAGGATTTGTTCCCCACCTGGTATAAAGTGGATAAGAAATTTAAATATCAGGTCAAAGGTCGATATCCAACTACCAATATAAGAAGACCATACTGGTATATGGTAGCCATGTTGTGCAGGTTATATGGGGAATCAGACGCAACACAATTTCCTCTATCGTATCTTCCATTAATTTATTTATGTGTAGTTGTAGGTGCCTCATTCAATTGGGACAACATATTGTCCGAGAATCTTAAAAATGAAATTTTAGTTTTTACATGAGCACAACAGGGTAGCTTACCCAATTTTCATATGGCATCATATCTCCTAGATATAATGTGCATATCCCACAAATACCCAAACATGGGATGGAGTTGGTTTCTTGTTAATGTTTCCATCGATGTCTACTACAAAACACTCTGGTAGCACAAGTATCGAGCATATTTCCAAAGGATCCGTGAGCACTTCCTCGCACCACTGTATAAATTCATTTTTTACACCTCCCCACCCTGTATGACTGACAAGGCCATAACAGTCATAAGGAGAATTTGGGATTGGTATCTAATGGATCATGGCACATATATCATGATATATGGTGCAATGAAGCCACCTCACCTACTTCCTAGGTTTGTCCCAGACAAACTTTGACTCTAGGAAGTAGCATATCAAACAATCATACATGGAGTTGGAGGAATGTTTAATAGATTGAAGAAAGCCATCTAGCCTCTGTTACCTCTTTTCATTAAAAAATAATTATTTGAAAACACCAAACCTGCCCAGACAAAAGTAGACATCTTGCTCTTCTATCATTTTGGAGAAGAATGATTCAAGAGACACGATCCCAAGAATATTTTCAAAGAGCATCTTCATAACATGAGAATCCCTTATGAATACACCACTGAGTTCTGGGAATAATAAGGACTACATTAGAACTCCAAAACATATGATGAGGTTATTTCAATAGGCGAGGTCAACTGATAGGTAGGATTGCGGATGAAGAAGCTGCAAGAGAGATATCCAGAAAAGATGTAGAAAGAGATGAAGTTGTGAGATCTTCCCCCATATCCCTCTCCACACATTCAGGCTCTATAGAAGAAGAATAAGAAGCACCTATGAGAAAAAGAGGAGGGACAAAGAGAAAGTAGTAAAGAATAAAAATGATACTAAAAAGAAGCAAAAGTTGGAAGCTGAAAAAGAAAAAGACATTGCAGAAAATGAAGCAAGAGCAATAGAAGAAGTCGAAGCAAAAGTTGTTGTTGAAAAGGAAAAGGAGTCAGCTGACGCATCAAGGACAACAATAGAATTAGCAGCAAAAGAAGTAATAAATAATTTTTTTGAATAAGAAAGGAAGAAGAAGGAAGCAGAGGATAAAGAAGGAGACACACTCCCAATGGACTTGGATGTCCCTGGAACATCCACCACGAGTGCAGGAACATAAATAGAAAATAGTGTGTTAGTTCTCGGGCCGTGGGAACCTTTTCAATCAAATGAGATAGTAGACATCGTAAGCTTTATGTACGATAGAAAAATAGGCCAGATCGTACAAGAAAGGGTTAATAAGGTTCCAACAGCAGAGGAAGCTCCTTTATCAGTAGTAACCCAAGTGTTGGTCATAGGACATGTCAGGGAAAAACCTGTGGCAACAAAAAGAGAAGGATTTTCATTCATTGATGCAACTATAGAAAATATGCAAAGGTTTTGCCAACATAACAAGGAGAAATAACTGAAGATCAAAGATTTAGAAGAGAAGCTCCAACAAGTAAGAATAGATGAGAGGAGTCTTCTTAGTTTTAAATCCAACGTAGAAAAAGTGAGAAATGAGATAGAAGATGTGATCATTGATATTTACACCAACATACATCTTTTTCAAAATGTATCTGCAATCGTGATTGAAAAAAACAACAAGATACAGRTGCAGTTGACGCAATACAACAGCATCYGGGAAGGTATAGCCGATATTTATACTTGGATAAMAAAAAATCCTTATGCACCTCCARAATTATATAGACCCTCAAAATCAATGAGGAATACATATATGTATGCGCTAGATCATTTCCAAAAAATAAGGAAATGAGCAAACAAAGAAGTGACCAAAGAAATAAGGATTTTCTCTAGAACTTATAAAGATGCTCAAGAGATGATAAGACATTGTCAGCTCCCAATGCTAGACGAACTGGGGAAGAAATTATTCATGGAGGAATTAGTGAATGCAAGTTGGAGAAGACAAGTAGTTGAAACCTCAACTTGCATCTCAACCGATCTTATTGATCAACATTTTATCCATACAACAAAGCTCCATACTATGATATGAGCTTACATGACAAAATTGGAAAAAGATATGAGCAACTTGGATGATAGTGTGGCCATGATTGAAGCAATGCTAGAGAAACTATCTTACAGGAGGATTGAGGTATTGTATAAGCAGTTGGAAGTTTGGACAGCCTATCTCTAGAGAAAAAGATCATAGAAAAAGGAGAAAACCATTGTCTTATTTTTTGTCCTTTTCCTAACTATCTCAAATTTTGTCATTTTGTGCCACTTGCCATAAGAAAAGGGAATGTGAATAGTCTTGTAACTGCTCCTTCAAGAAGAAGGTAAAAATACAAATAAGAGTTACCATTGTGTGTATAAAGTAGATTAGAAACTCTAAAATAATGAATTTTAAATTTTTGGCTTTTCAAGCATTGTAGAGACCCAAGAAATGTTTCAAGAACTTATACAGTGTTAATGAATATTGAGAAGCCCTCAAGGCAAGTACTTTTAGAAGAAATTTTGTGTAGAAACTGATGGAAGCTTTGAACTACTTCAAGTGAGGATGTTTGTTGTTTCTATGGACTGTAAGAATGCTTTGTTTGATGTAGACTAATTCTAATGAAATCTCAATTACATTTTTGCAGCATTTGGTATTTCTTCGAATATTTCCATGCCTTGAGTTTCATGAGTTTTTACAGTATATGTTAATGTAATCTGGACTAATCTGATTRTATACTTACAACTAACTATGTTAAAGTAGTTTTAAGATTTGGTTGCACTATAACTCACTGGTTACTCCAGTTTCTCTCCTAGCTAGGATAGGTTAGCATAGATTAGTGATAGATTAGCATAGATCATGATAGGTTATATTTTCTTATTTTACATACATGGTATTMATCTACATCTTTTCATTGCATCCCATCTCGCATTGGTACGTCAGACCTTAACCGGTAATAAAATCAAAAGTTAGCAATAATGGCAGCTGAGCCAAATTATGGATGGGAATCCTAACCCAAATGGTGTATAGTCTAATTGGGAATTTATACCAGGGAGTACCCCTTGYTGTTGTCGGGAGAATTCATACCCCTTAACAAAATTGGTGCTAGAAGGAGGGCCATCCTTTATGGMTTACATACATGACTTAAACAAWAACCGAAATCAGTCTTCAACGAGTAATCCCATCTCACAACATACTTAATTCCCTCGAACTAAGTCTGAAAAAGAAGTTATTTACAAAGACTCGAAGGCTAATTTTGGAAGTGCTTCCTAAAGTATGGAAATACATTTTGAAACCTGGTATCGCATACCTCAAGAAGAAATTCATGAAACCTGTAGAATCACTCGTGCTTACGAAAAATTACTCGAAAAGTTACCCACAACTTCTGCATTTCCTAGAAGAAAATCCACCTATGTTGAACGTCCTTACGTAGATCCTGATTTTTACGTCAACTCCGTAGACTATCTTATTGAAACTGCATTACATGAAGTTCTAGTACCCTTAAGTAGAGTTGTACATTTCCTCACTAAACCTGAAGAATAATAATTTGAATGGGAACAACCTGAAATCACCTTAAAAAAATAATGGGAGTAAATAGGAACTATAGAGAGGTCATACCATGATGGAGAGCCCAAAGAGATTTAAATCTGGCTGGTGAAGTACATGAAATGCCAAAGAAATTTGATAGAATTTTACCTAAATTTGATCCAGACAAACCTGGATCGCAGGAAGATCATATAAATAATTTATTTTTGGCCATACGTCTTCTAGGAGTACAACATGAAGATGTGGTGTGTAGATTGTTTCCTTATACTTTTTTTTGGGAAAGACTCTACTCGGTATTTCATCTTACCCACAGGATCAATTACATACTTCGACAATTTCGAAAGGCTCTTTATGAAGAATTTTGGAGAAAAGAAAAACAATTGCATCTCTACATAATGAGCTAGGAGCCATCAGAATGGAAAAGAAGGAAAGAGTAAAATATTTTAACCAAAGATTTCTAAATGTATTAATTAATTTTCCTCATGAGGTAGCCCCCGCTCAATATTTATCCATTGAATATTATACAACTACCATAACCCCATCTATCGGGATGTTTGTAAAATGATCTAACAAGAACACTTTAGCACTAAACTTTGACAAAGCTGAATTTGTGGAAAGAGAGTTTTCAGCATATGACCAACATTCTAGCTATGAGGAAACCAAGTCTAGTGAGAAGAAGCCGCAATTATTAACTAAACCACCTGTTGGTCCTAAGGTCTGCACTTGACTTCTAAAGGGCAAAGCTAGGCCACCTCAAGTTGTATTGATTGGTTTTTTACAAGTAGGTTTTGTTGGTAAGCTTAAGGACAGGTTTTCGAAGATGGTGCTCTGGTAGGACAGACTACACAATGTAAAATTAGGTTCTCCTTTGCTAATGGTATGGGTATTGGATGACAGTTGAAGGTATGAAAATATACACACAGACAACAACAATAAGCAATGCAATGGGCCACTTGTTGTGTGGGAACTAAGACCTAAGATAATATCTAAATACCTAGAGAAATATCTAGATGCAAATCATTCAACATGTTGCAAAATAGTGGATCTTTCACTGAACAATAGTTGTATAATAGGTTGCATAACCAACAAAAGATAAACTAAAACAATAGTTGAAAGAATAAGGAATGTACATTGCACACATCACAAAATCTGCATTCAAGATAAGAATCAACACATAATTATTTGAGTAGGAAACACAACTCTCATCAACATATATTCACCAGGTAGAAAAATTTACAATTAACTGAGCAAGTCCAATTCTTTTGTTGCTTCTACTTTCCTTCCAAAAACTTCCAACCCCTAAAATATTCAAAGACCCCCTATTTAACAGAGTCACAGAGGTTTGTTGAGGAAAAGATATGACATGATATTACTCAAGCATTTTCAGATTCTTCTTGGCTAAAGAAAAATAGACGAGAATATCACCCTATGYTTATAGCCAACAAAAATAACATCCTAACTCACAAGTATTGATTACAAGTGTTTAGGCTAGTCTTTTATAAGTAAAAAKCTTGCTGGAATTTCACTTTTTATATGATTTTCTGAATATAATAGTTGCTGAAATAAATGTAGAGACAGAAGTACAGACACCAAGAAGATAATCAAGACAGATGAGACATAAAGCAATCMTTTATTTCATTCCAATTCACCAAAGAGTAATTCCTTTTACAAAATTTCATGCAGAAATTTCGGACCAAAGTCAAACTTAGACATCCCCKATGGAACATACAAAAGGACCTCTAATATGTGAGGGGTTTGTATTGAGCGAAACATGATATAATGAGAGGGAAAAGAACACAGTTACTTCTCAAAGACAACAAACAATCAACTGTAATGCAAATTGAACAAAATATCACTGTAATCCAATCAGGAACTTGCGACTTCAAACTGCTTCAATACAGAATTCCTCTTGACTGTAATTAAATTTTAGAACAGGGAGTGAAAAATGAATGTGGGAAGGTGAGGGGGTTGTAATTAGAGGAAAGTGAAATAATGGTGGGGAAAGAGAGMAGGTATTGTTCATAAAGTTAATTAAGTAATCCATACAATCATTCCAAATCAATGTAAAAGATCAACACCAACCAAAATGATCACTATGCCAAAAGAACAACTACTATGTAAAATTTAAACAATCTTGTGCATTAACTTGCTCACTGTTCATAGTCAAACTGTAACACAGTGTCACCAAAACAAGGCAGTATGCATTCCACAACAACATGTAGAGGAGATATTCTCTTCTCATTTATCCATTTAACATTTTAAAACAATCTCCAAATGAATACACAGTTAATTACTTCCACTCTGTACAACGTCAAATCAACCACTTCTCACGGATTATTTCAATCATCAAATACAATTCAAAGGTTGTGCTCGATTATGTCTTTTAATTCATTTAATAGTTGAATTGTAATGAGGTTATGCTGTCACAACACCTGTTCCTATCACTGTTAAAATGCATGATATTCATTAAACATACATAGTGGACAGTCAACACAATAAACCATATTTAAATTGCAAAGATCATGACTTTCCATTTAAACACACAGACAACAATCACCACTTCAACTCACGCTATGTTGTGGAATACAAAAAACATTCAAAAAAATGCAAGTGTATTTCTATGATTGTACATGTCGAATTTTCTTTGACTCTAAACATTGAAAATGTTGGGCTATCCATTTAATACAATGAGGCAACAACAATATACCCGATATCATAACATAAATGATCAAATTGCAACAAATCCATGTTTAAAAACTTTGTGACTATCTCTGAGGGTGCAACCAATCATATCCATAGCATACACAGTCGATGGCCATACCATAATCACCACGATTGCAATACTTCCATGGAAATTAAAACACACATTCACAATAATCAACCACTCAGCCTATCATGTTGTAGGAACACCACACATACCCATGCATCATCCATGAAGCAATGATGTGGCTTAATCAATTCAATGATCACAAGGAAAACGACTGTGTACTCGATTTAACAATCATCCAGTTAACCATGTTGAGCTTATCCATTTAATTATAACAACAAATGCAGTAACTAGATACCAAAACTAACACCACTATTACATAATCAACGAGGCGAGCCAGTAATCAAATTTGTCGACAATACACCACCAATCCATAACAACCAATAGTATACCTGATAGGCCATAGCATCCCCCTTTATCAATACTCGGGCTTGATAAATCAAGGGTTTTCTCTGTGGATCAACATAGGGAGGCTAGATTCGAATCCTCTCACTGGTGAAAACCTCTGAGACCAATGGTGCACATATAGGGTATACCACAATTGACTTTACGGACAGGGTGACAATTCCCATGACAGAAGAGGCTATGAACAGAGGAGAAAGGCTCCATTTTGTCCCTGTAACGATACTTAGCACAGGCAGGGTATAACCCTCATGGCTCTCCCAGCCAACCAACTAACAACGTTGAGATGAAACAGAGCCAAGAAGAAGCAATATAACCCACTGCGTGACCATTAGTAGCATGAACAACCCAATACCCAAGTGAATAATGTGCAGTGACACAAGGTGCTTCCAACCCATTAAACCCCATAAAAGCAAAAGACTGGGTATGGTGAGATAAATCTGTGAAGACAACCAGCCACTCTAGACCAAATGAAACCCTCCAACTAAAACCAGCAAGGATGACAGAGAGCCTTTATGGCTACTAACGCTCAGAATGACAAATAACATTGTGAATTCAAACTTCATTGCAATGAAAAACAACAAYGATTCATTCTAGAAAAATATCACCAATTAACATAGTTTCCCGACTCAAGGAAAGCACAAACCCATACATGTTGAGCCACTATCTATTTTATAACCAGAGAAAATTCATGGATGGAAAAAAAAAGGCATACCTATAACCAAGAGCAYCTTGAAAATGAGAATTGGCTAAGCRGTTCTCCCTCTACTTGAAATTCGGAGCCTAACCACAACAAACACAGTTGAATAATAGCTTGACTAGGGTGGMAGCTAGTGGAAAGAGTAAGAGTAATGTGCAGTAAATGCAYGTCGCCTCCACCCTCCAGTCATTTAATTTCTCAATACATGCTACCCATTAACCCATTAACCTTTTATTTAAACCATGCATTGGAATTAGCATCTATCACTTGTCAAACGTGCCACCCACATCATATCTTACCATTTCCAACTTAAGCATAATGCATATCAACTATATAACTCAAAAAATTGCATAGCCATTAACTTATTAGCTAGGATAACAAGAATCATTTAAATTTCGATGCATGTAGTGTAGCATAAGAGCATAGTTGGATTCCTTCTTTTTGCATTTTGTTATACTTCTTTACTTATTTTCAACTTCTCTTATGTGTTGTTGATAACATGTTTATTATGCAGGTGTCACAGTAACGCTCAGAATGACCAATAACATTGCAACTTAAAACTTCATTGCAATGAAAAACCACAACGTTTCATTCCAGAAAAATATCACCAATTAACATAGTTTCCCGACTCAAGGAAACCACAAAACCATACATGCCAAGCCACTATCTATTTCATAACCAGAGCAAATTAATTGATGGAAAAAAAAGGCATACATGTAACCAAGAGCACCTTAAAACCATGAATTGGTTGAGCGGTTCTCCCTCTGCTTGAAATTC
>JASDQU011507527.1:0-10666 GCA_032191745.1 Picea mariana
AACACTCCCAGGAATTAGGTGAATTTCATGATCATGATTTCGAGTGGGTGGGATACCTTTGGGAATATCTTCAAATACTTTGGAATGCTTATCAATGATCCTTTGGAGATATTGAGGAATAGATGTCTTAGATGTTTGAACATCTAGTGAGCATAGTTGTGCAATAATGCCTTGATGCCCCTTTTTCAATAATTTTGTCATGCCATTAGAGCTTATCACCTTACCGGGCTTCCCTGTGATACCTCTCAACTCAATAATTCAACTAGATTGAACTAACGTTAAATTTATTGGTGATCTTAAGAATGTGTTGATTATATTATCATCCAATACTAAGGTTCATCAGATAATTGATATTATTGTTGTGGATATCCCTGAAGTTTATGGTTTGTTTTTAAGAAGAGATTGGTCGGAGCAGTTGAACATTTACTTTGCCACATATTGGTCTCACTTATGGCTGCCTGAAAATGGACAGCCCAACAAAATCAGGATAAATAGAGAACACTATCGTAAGAATATTGTAACCGATCTGATTGACACAAATGAACCTTTCATTAAATCTACTAATTCATTTGAAACGTAGGGAATGAATACTTTCTTTGGTAATTTCATGACCGAAGTCTCTCCCATCACTGATCCTACCCAACAATCTGAAGTTGTAACCTATACTCAGACATCAACTCTGCCAAGTATGTCGAGTACTTCAGACGATGCTTAGATATGGTCCTTATACCTTGACGGATCCAAATCCAAAGAAGGAGTAGGTGTTGGTTGTGTACTCATAAATCCCACAGGTAATAAGACTTTCATTGCTTGTCGGTTAGAGTTCGAATGTACCAATAAAACGACCGAATACGAAGCACTTCTACAAGGACTCAGGAAAGCTTTGGATATGGACATGCAGAATTTGATAGTATTTGGTGATTCATAAATCGTGGTTAAGCAGGTAAGAAATGCCATACGTTTCTTATCACCACATCTAAAAAGATACCAAAAAGAGGTATGGAGTTTTATGCATAAATTTTCAGCATTCAACATAAATTCCATTCCTAGATTGAGTAATTCAGAAGCTGATTTATTGGCCAATGTTGCTTATAAACTATTTCCCACTGAAGGTATTTCCCCTAATGCATTTTCAATTGAATTGTTGTTCAGACCGTCGATCCCAGATAACATTACAAATTGGAGAGTATTCGACGACAACTAGTAGATTATCAACTTCCTGCATATGGAAGACACCTTCCAAGGTGCAGTCATTGATGAAGGTACTCATGATGAGAACCTCCAGAATTTCATGGTAATATCTGATCCTTGATCTCCTAAATCGACATCCGAGTTGGTAAACTCTATCCCCAGATCTGTCGTTAGATTAGAGAAATTTTATAATTTGCATGATAAATTTAGAGGGATAGTTAATTGAAAAACTAACAGTTTTTCTTTGATTTATGAGACAGTTAATTTAGGAACAAAGGATAATCCTCAAAATATTAATCTAGGAAAGGGATGTTCCGAGCAAGAAAGATCTACTTTTATAAAGTTATTTAAAGAATTTAAAGATGTTTTTTCCTGGACATATGCTGACTTGAAAACATTCGACCCCAACATCATACAACATGTTATTCCCATGAAACCCTAGACTCAGCCTTTTCAACAAAAAATGAGGAAGATGCATCCTAAATTAAAACCCACTATTAAAAAAGAACTAAACAAATTATTAAATGCAAAGATAATTTTCCTAGTTAGGCACATGCAATGGGTGTCAAATTTAGTCCCTGTAAGGAAGAAAAGTGGTGAAATTCGACTATGTGTTGATTTTCGGAACCTAAACTGAGCATCTGATAAAGGCAACTACCCTGTTCCTCCAATGGAACAAATTCTACAACAAGTGTCTGGCTCTAAAATACTATCTCTACTAGATGGATTTTTGGGATACAACCAGGTCCTTATGTCTCCCTCAGACTAGCTTAAAACCACCTTTCATACCCCATGGGGCACTTATGCCTACAGGAAAATGCATTTTGGATTGATAAACGCTGACGCCAATTTCCAGAGATCAATGGATATTGATTTATGTGGCCTCATTAACCAGTCACTTGTGTTCTACCTTGATGATGTTACAGTCTTCTCTAAAAACAATAAAGATCACTTGTCTCACCTCAGCGTTGTCCTAGAACGATGCCACAAGTTCGACATATCTCTCAACCCTAAGAAATCGATATTTGCAGTAGAGCAAGGAAAAATGCTTGGGTTTATACTATATAAGGATGAAATGATTATTGACCTTGAAAGAACCCAAGATATTTCTAAACTCCCCCCTCCTTCTTCCAAAAACGCCATGCAGATCTTTTTGAGCAAGATTAATTTCGTCAGAAGGTTTGTCCCAAGTTTCTCAGAAATGGTAAGACCATTATAGAATTTAATTAAAAAGGATGTTTTGTATCATTGGGGACCACAATAAAGTCGGGATTTTGAATTAATTAGAAAATAAATAATAGAATCCCCTTCCTTGATGAGTCCTTATTTTTCTCAGAATTTCACTCTTTACACCTTTGCTTCCGACCGATCTTATGTTGCTGTACATACGCAGAAAAACGCTGAAATCACTGAAATTCCCATTGCCTTTATGAGCTCAGTTTTCAAAGGAAAAGATATTAACTACCCAATAGTATATCAACATGCATATGCTATTTTCAAAGTAGTGAAAAACTTCCGGTCTTACCTTTTGAAATCAAGAACCAAGGTTACTGTTCCTTACCCTGTTGTGAGAAACCTGTTAGTACAAAAAGAGTTGGGTGAGAAAAGGGTAAATTGGATGACTTTGTTACAGGAATATGACCTTGAAATAAACCCTTCACAGATTATTAGAGGTCAAGGCCTGTGTAAGCTATTGGCTTATTCGATTGAAGAACAAGAAAGTCAAATAAACACCTCAACTATGAATCAACCTGACGAAAAACAGATCAGTTGTGCACAAGTTACTACCAATTCTTGGTATGAGAACATTAAATTTTATTTGACACATTGATCTACTCCCCACAATATCGATCCTAATAACATAAGAGCACTTAGGCTTAAATCTACATCTTTCCAGTTAAAAAATGATGTATTATTTTGAAAGAACTTTGATGGTGTTCTTATGTGTTTTTTAGAAAAGGAAGAGTCAGAAAAAGTTCTATCTTAACTTCATGCAGGTGAAGCCAGTGGTCATTTCAGTGGAGATAACACTTCTCACAAAGTGTTAAGAGCGGGATACTATTGGCCTACCTTCTTTAAATATTCCCATGCACTGTGTCGTAAATGCATAATCTGGCAAATTTCCACGGGACAGGTAAAAAAGGTAGCATTCCCTTTGCATCTTTTTACTGTAGATTCCCCTTTTCAGTAGTGGGGTCTTGACATCATAGGAACAATTAATCCCTCTTCTTTGCAGCAACACAAGTATATCCTGACAACAATGGATTATTTTACTAGATGGTCCGAACCTGTACCTTTAAAAGTGGTGAACACAAATTAGGTAGTATCCTTCCTAAACTGTCATATCATCACTCGTTTCGACATTCCCAAATATTCGGTTTTTGATAATGCCTCTTACTTTTCATCCCATGATATGAATGTTTTTTATTTGGAAAAAGGGATTAAACTGAATTATTCTGCGAGCTACTACCCTCAAGGAAATGGCTTAGCAGAATCAACAAACAAAAAATTGATCAAGATTATTAAAAGGACAGTTTTAGAAAATCACAAAAATTGGCACAATGCATTGTATAATGCACTTTGGGCTGATAGGGTAACAACCAAAGATTTTGTTGGTAATTCCCCTTTATTCCTTGTTTATGGAAGAGAATCCATTCTTCCCCCACATGTTTTACTCCCTTCTCTGCAATTGTCGCAGAAAGTTCAAGAAGAGGAGTGCCCTCCCCTAGAAAATCGAATTAATGCCTTGTTAAAACTGGAGGAGTTAAGAAACCAAGCAAAGAAGAAACTGGATCAGCATCAACAAATTGTAAAAATTTGGTTTGATTCAAATTTTTCTTCAGATAGGAATTTTGATGTAGGAGATCTAGTTCTCAAGTGGGATAAAGCTCATGAGGGGAAGGGGGAACATACCAAGTTCCAAAACCTGTGGCTGGGACCATTTATAATTTCTGAAAAAGTGGGCCCCAACTCTTTCTGTCTGCATAATTTGGAGGGACAACCAGACACTTTCCCAGTGAATGGCTAGAGACTTTCCCAGTGAATGCCCAGGCATAATTTCACCTTATGTTTTATGTTTCACTCTGTAGTAATTTTTTTTCTAATTTCATTTTCTGTTTTTGATTTTGGTTCTTTTCATTTTGCTTGGTTTTGATTTGTTTTCTGAATAATTATGTTTAATTCACCATCTCATTTGTGGAAGGGAATCCAAATTTTCTTTCATTAGCAACATTTGATAACTTCCCAAGCACTTGAGAAGTAAGTACTAAAAATTAGATCAACAGAAATGAGTTTCTGTTCAAATCAGTGTTTCCGGTTTCTCATTGAAATTACAAGTAGACGTGATTTTCATTAATAAACTTCTAATGATGTCCATGTTTTGATAAAAACAACTCAACTATACCTTCCCATCCTCAAGATGATTTCCTAACCGAAATCTAAGTGTCCAAGTCATGATGAGGGTCATCAAAACATAAGAGTAATTGGTGAAAGATCAAGTTTTTTCATTCCAAACTATGAGATTTTCAGTATCACCTCGCCCTCTTGAATATCATTAAGTTATGCAAACTATAAACAAATTATAGAGGTTTGAAAGCATGGTAATGTGTGGGAAGTGTATGTAAACCCGCTGGGACACTGAACAAGTCTGCTGGCAGTGGGTAAATGCATGCATGATACCAAGGAAACTTCGTCGGGGTACTGAACATGCCTATTGGCAGCGAAGCAATGCTAGGTTTAAGAAGATCCGCACGTCTATTTTCAATTTGATCAAAATGAAAAGATGTACCGTATTATGGTTGAATGACTCTTGGATAGGAGAGAAGAACTAGAGTAGGTCAAATGACATCCCTGCCGAGGATATGGATGCCTGCTGGTAGCAGTGGCTCTATCAACAATATCGAGGTCAAGTACATAAACAATCGCTACACTCGTAATCTAAGTTATATACTGGATGACATTTTTTTTTTATAGACAGAAATACATCTAATACTAAACTGCATTATTTTCTAAGTTATGATCAATATGTTTGATCAACTATTAACTATTTCTAAAATTCATTTCATCTAATTCACCTTGGCATGAATTTTTTGGTGATGCAGAGATAACTGCTTCACCCAGTACATCGCCATTGTTGGTAGCCACACATGATTTTCGATACTTACCATGATCAAAAGAGTCTATATCTTTTTGTAGCTACCATCACCTTCTATTTGTAAATATTTCAAGGCAATGATTGGGTTAAGTTTACCTCATTGAGTTTTTCGTTTGTTTTAGTTTTAATTCATGACTGTAAGTATGAATTTAAACATAAAAACTTGGATTGTTTTCATAATCTTTTACCTTATAAATATCATTTAAAATCCACCCATATGTGATTAAATTTCAAATCTTGTGAAATGGTTGATTAGTCCATTATCGAATTTTTGTTTTATTATGGTTGTTATGAATTCAATGGTTCGATAGTTCATTGTTGAAATGTTTTGATGCATGAAGAACCTTCGTTAACTGTGGGTATTCTTCTCATGAGTTTAATTGTCATATCAACATTCATGACAATGAGTACAGGCATGTTGTACTTGTGTTTTTGCCTTACCTTGCTGGCCCAAAACATTAATGAAGTTATTCATTATGTGCATAGGGTTTTGTACTCTGTAGGTTTTAGCACTCATCACAAGAGATGGTTTGGAATTATATGAACCTTCTGGTTTTCATTCTCCCTAAGTTTCCTATCTGAGTTATGATAGCCCCCAGACTCTGCTATTTTCATTCCTTCACTTTCCTCTTAGACCTTTTTCTGTTGCTCGTCCGTTGGGAACCTAAAACTATCCCGAATGATTTATGTTGCATTATTGTCACAGTGGTAATGGAACCCATAGTTCGTATCGAGTTGAATGGATGCCAATATTTACTATCCCATGATGATGCTATTGATGACCTAAAGGGTCATGGATGGGATGTATTCCTCAATAAGTTTGAGGGCTATAATCTCCAGGTTGCAAAATATTTTGCACAAAACCTTGCATGGCTTCAGAGCCAATATTGGAGACATAAAATTGGAATTGACAGAGGATTTCGTGAGCAAAGCGACAGGGCTCCAATCAAAAGGTGAAAGGTGGTTTAAAAATGATAAAATAGAAGAGGTCCCATGGAGTTTATTATGACCTCCCGTAAAACCACTTGTTGTATAAAAGGTATTCCTATCGGTCTGTTAAAACCTAGATGCCATAGTCTACTTTTAATTCTGAAGCAATTTGTTACGTGTGAAGGCCGATACAGGTTGGTTTTTCTATACCATATCCGTTTTCTTATGAATTTCATAGGGTTTTATTTGGATATGCCCTTTTACCTATTGATGAGTCTTTACAAAATGTCCAAGCGTTACAAACGACGGGGTATCAATTTGAGTTTGTTTCACCATAGGCTCATTAAACTCTTGTTGGTTTATCACCTTTCGAGGATAGGTGACAATTGGGAAAACTTTCTGATAAGAAATGGATTCACCTAGGCCGACGCTATAGCCAACCCTATTTTAACTGCAAAACCTAACTCGGACAAACCAATAGCTGAAATCCAGTTCGCTAATTCATTTGAGGGCCCAGAATTCATCGGACCAGTTTCTGTTGTTAATGAAACCCTTGTGGAAAAAGATTTATCATGTAGGTTTTCACTTGGAATATCTCTGGAACAATTGATTGTCGAATTAAAAGAAAAGGATCCTCCTGTTCCTATGAACAATTCTAGTTTAAACATTGATGGTAATCATGTTATCAAAAATGTCCGTAAAGGAAAGAAACCACAGAGCACGAATTTAAGTTTCAGGAATAGGAATGTTGGACATTTGATTTCTAGAAAACTAAGAAATTGAAAGGGTAATCATCTGAGCTCGATCGATCCGATCAATATTGGTGATCAGTTCTTAGATCGTGAGATAGAGGATTTCTTGGCTCGTGAAGACCCAGAAAATCAGTGTTCCAAGAGAGAGGTTATTACCCATCTTAAACAGTATGATTTTGTGACCAATTTTCTCCTATGTCTTAAGGGTACAGAAGGATTTTTTGATATTAGGCATGATCTAGAACAAACCATAGGTAAAAATGAAGCACCCCTTGTCGATTGTGTTCCACGTCGATCTCCCATTTCCCCGGTGCACTGTGATAGCTACCTCGATTGGATAGAGCGTTACTATACAGATGTTCCGCTCTTACAATCCTGAATTAAAACCTTGACTGCTCAGAATTCTCTCTTCAAACAAGAGAACTTTGATATCAAGGCACATACAAAGAGGGAGAATAAACGAATCAAGAGGGCTAGAAATACAATCATTAAGAACATGACCAATTTCAAAGCAATTATAAACTCTGAACTGTCAGATGCCTCTTTGGCTAATTTTTAATGGTAAAATGATTTTGTTTTGATTTCCTTCAATTCTGTTATCAAAGTCGAAATAGGTAGATTTTAATTTTGATTTCATTTGCCAAAAATAAGACTAGCTACAGAATCTATGATTCTATAGCTAGTCTCTTTTGAATAATAATTAGTAATTGTTTTTTCTAATATATCAAATCAGTTTCGATATTCTTAGGAAATGGAATATTGTGCTACTGATTGCTTGGAGAAAAAACTTTCAATTATATGCTCAAATGTTCAATAGTTTCTCCTTTTTTATGTTTTATCAAACTTTGTTTTAATTTTGAACAAACCAACTCTTGTATGAGTGGTTTTCAGTTCACCATTTTTGTAATATATTTGATTTTGGGGGATTCAACTCTATCTTGTATGATATGAGCATTTGAATCCTGAATTAGTTTAAATATTGTTCACTCTTGCTAGTAATATCATCTTTTTATTTGAACGCATTATGGACATGTAACTTTCAAGACTATATGGACAAGATTTTCACTCTTTGGCTTTAGACCAGTGTGGAGCTTTCCCATTATATTTTTCCTTTTATATTATGGAATGTTAATATGTTATACAACTTTAGTCTTATCAACATATGATAATTCATTTTATTCATCACTTTAAATTATGTCTGTAATTTTCCGTTCATATATTACATTTGTGATCATTATTTCATTTAAATATCATTGATTTATGCTTGATGTTAAGTGATGTATTACATGAATACTTTATATTAAATTTCTCTTACTATAAGTGTTCATCATTACAAGATCACAAGATCTATATGTTTATTACTCTGTTCTTATATCTTTGCTTTGAAAAATACCTCTGAGTTTACTCTGGGAATGTTAGCACAAGCCTTTTACAGGTTTTTCTCACAGGCAAGATAGCAAGGAATTTGAATTGCGCAGAGACATAAACTTAGTAGTTGATTAATATTAGGTTAGTTTTACTCATATTTTATTTCTGTTATTAGTTTATTTATTAATGAAATAGGAACATTTTAAATTGGCTTTGACTGTTATCCAGTTCTTGTTTCAAATTATGTCTTATCAGTATGTGTGAATTCTTATATTTTAAATTATTAAACAAAAAATATAAAATGTATGTTCTTTGTTTATCTACTTCATAAAAAATTACAAAAAACATTGATTTCACAAGACATCCACCAAAACTTGCCAATTGTAAATACCCTGTTCATAATCACATGCTCATGTTTCTGTTTTAAACTTGTAAATAATTTAAAATCATGTACATAGTATCGTAGTTTATTTTAGATTATTTTTCTTTATTTTTATAATTTTAGGATTTTAGTCAGACAACGGAGCCGTTAAACTCGTCAAGTCATCTCACTCCAAGTGGCTTGGTTTATTTAGACAACCCCAGTCCGGATTTGAACTTCCAATTGACAGTGTGTCACTTACACCTGTCAATAGAGCGGGAGACTTGGATCACCCGATAGAATTTGTGATCAGAATGTTGTCAGAATCAGAGAAGAACTATAACACTACAGAGAGGGAAGGCCTAGCTATGGTCTACACACAGCAAAAATTTAGACATTACTAATTGGGAAAACACTTCAAGATGTTCATAGATCACTCAACCCTGAAATATCTAGTCAAAAAGCCAGTGTTGGGGGGGAGAATCTGTCGTTGGTTACTACTATTTCAAGAATTTGACTTTGAAGTAATCGTCAAGCCAGGAAAATTGAATGCATGACCTGACCACCTATCAAGAGTCATAAATGAAGAAGAACCTATGAATTTAGAAGACAAATTTCCATATGCACAACTATTTTCAGTCTAGATCGCTAATGAACAATTCACAGATATCATTTAGTACTTGAGCACAAGTATTGTGCCACAAGAATATAACACCGCATAGAAGAAAAACCTGGTAGTCCGCACTGCCGACTATCAATTGATTGCATGACACTTATACAAAATGGGCGCATATAACATCTTTCAAAGATATGTGCTAGAACACGAAATACCATGAGTTTTATTAGAATCCAATGAATGAATAGCAGGAAGGAATTATGCAGGAAAATCTACCGCGCAAAAGGTATTGCACACAGGACTATGGTGGCCGACGATTCACAGAGACTCGAAGGAGTACTGTCAAAGATGCAATGTCTGTCAAAGGGTAGGCAAACCCAAAAAAGGGACGAGATGCCATTATGACCACAGGTAACATTGCAGGCATTCTATAAGTGGGAAATAGACTTTGTGGGACCAATCAACTCACTAGCAAAAAGAACAATAACTAGGTACATTATCACCGTGACTGATTACCTAAAAAGATGGGTGAAAGCCACACTAATGAAGGATTGCAGAGCATAAACAACAACGCACTTTTTATTTGAACAAGTCATCACTCAATTTGGGTGCCCAAGAGTTTTGATGAGTGACCAAGGCACACACTTCATAAATAAAACCATCAGTGCCATGACTGAAGAGTTTGAAGTCCATCATCATAAGAGCACACCATGTCAACCACAGGCAAATGGCACAATGGAAGCATTCAACAAAATCCTGGAGAACACGTTGAAAAAGATCTGTAATGTCAATAGGGACGAATGGGACCTCAAAGTACCAATATTATTATGGGCCTACAAGACTATGTGCAAAAAGTTGACAGGGAACACACCATTTAAATTGGTCTATGGCCAAGAAGCAGTGGTGCCATTGGAATTTTTTAGTACCAAGCTTACACATAGATGCAATCACAAATATGACAGAACAAGGCACAGTACAGGAGCGACTAAATTAGTTAATGAACATGGAAGAAGACCAGATCTTAGTAGGGTTCCACCAAAAATTTCAGAAAGCAAGGGACGAAGCTTGGTATGATAGACACATTAAGAAGAAATCATTCAAGGAAGGAGACCTAGTATTGATGTATGACAGCAAATCGTTTCAGCACCCAAGAAAGCTAAGAATGCATTGGCTAGGACCTTACAAAGTAAAATATGTCATAGATGGAGGAGATTTATAGTTGAGAGACTTATCAAGCGCATAACTCAGAGGAATGATCAACGACATCTGACTGAAGCTGTACAAGGATAATCGAA
>JASDQU011507528.1:0-22818 GCA_032191745.1 Picea mariana
AACCATTCTAGGATCTACATAACTATGGCTAGCCCCTGAAGCAATTAAAATAACAAGTGGTCGGTTGTTGATCATACCTTCCACTTCAATCATGTGCGATTGAAATTCTGCTTGCTTATTGTCCAAGGCTGCGTAGATCCTTGGAATTCTGCTGCCCATATCCTCCACTGTTTTAGCTTGCTGAACATTATGTAGAGTTCTCGCCTTACCATTTTTATGGGGACAATATATGTACTTGTGGTTTCCTTGACAGCCACAACATTGAATGGGCGTTAGTCTCTGTCTTTGTGCTCCCTCTTCAATCCTTCTCGTCTCTCTAAATGAAGGTTGTCCCTAACGAATTTTTATGAAAAAGGAAGGCTTGTCTCCCTTCTGCCTCTGTTCTTTCTTAAACCTCTTCTGGTCATCCCAAGCCTTCCGAAAGGTAGGCTTTTCTCTTTGTTTTTCGTATAAGCATTTTTCCCTTCTTATTGTTTTTTCCATAGTCTTAGGATCATCATATTGAATCTTGTCACCAATGGAAGGTGGCAGTCCACTCAAATACCTCTGAATTTTAACGGCTTCGTCCTTGATGAATGGAACATACTTCAGTAGTTCCAGAAAATTTTGTTCATACTCATCAATGGTCGTACTGCCCAACTTGAGTTCGAAGAACTCCATCTTTCTGTCATAGTATCTTTTAGTCAGGTATTTCTTCTCGAAATACCTCTTAAATTCCTTACAAGTGACCTCTTTCTCTCTGATGTGATGCACCTGCACAAACTGATCCCACCACATGGATGCTTTTCCTTTCAGTTGGTACATTGCAATTCTTCCTTCTGCATGGGCAGAATAATTTTGAAATTAGAAGTATTTCTTCATGCCAAGCAACCAGGTCTCAGCATCTTCCTCCTTCTTATGTTCTCCATTGAATGTTGGAGGCTTAATCTTGTTCATCTCTCCTTTTAATTCCTCCCTTCCAGATTTTTGATGTTTTTTGGTAGGGGATGGGCTTGAACTACTGTGCGTCTCCTTGCCAGAATGCTTCGGGGAGAGACGGTAATGTCTGTTACCACTCCTCAATCTCCTTCTCCCCTCAGGGGTTTTGACACTTCTTGACCTGCTTGTGTCACTCCCCTTTTCCAATTTCTTTTCTATTCTTTCCAGGCTCTTCAACAATTTTAAATTGAATTCACCCTACCGATCCTGGATTTTCATGAGCTTTCGGCTATCAGCTAAGTGAGCCTGGGCATCTTTCTGCAATCTTTCGATGAGTTGCATCATATGTTCTTCCTTACCCATTTATTTTCCGTGCCCATTGGAGTTCGATCCTTCCACTCCCATATTGACATCCTTTCCTTCCCGTTCGTCTCCTGTTTCAGAGGCAATCATCACCTTTTCCCATTCCATACTCGGCGTTGGTTAGCTGGAATCCTGAGCTCTGTTGAACTCTACACATGCACTGTGCAATTAAATTCAAATTTTGTTAGGCCATTAGTCCTTCGGAACAATCTGTAACATTTATAAGCCAATACAAACAAGAACAAAAGACATTTTGATTCAATTAAGTTCTCTGAGCTCTCGTTTGGTTCTACAATTTTCGTGTTTTCGAAACCTTCATTTTCGGCACTTCGGGATTTCAGGACTTTGGGTTTCGGTCCATGAAGATCCCACAGTTAGATATTCGTAACCAGAGTCACCCTTTTGCAACTCGCAATCTCGTGAGTTCATGAGTCGAAGACCCTTGACTCATTTCCTCTAGCTGCCGATACCCGAGATGCGACATGGGTATGGCTCCCTCCTCTCTAGCGTCTGCTATGCATGATCGTAGCCTAGGGTTGAGTGCTAGCACCCTTCGCTATTCACACCTTCATGAGTTGTGGAATCCAACCCTGGTACCCCCTTTTCACGAAACCCCGAGGAGCGATGTTGACTTTTCTCCTCTCGTTCTCGCTACTTTGCAACTTCGCGAGTCTCAATGTCGAGCTCCCATGCCCTTATCTCGTGAGTTCCCAAAATCGAGAGTTAATTTATTCTTCGGTCCCACAGCACAGTTGTCGTCCTTCACCACCGTGGCATGTGGTACGTTCAGGAGGGTCCACGTCACTTTTAATGATGTCATCGAGTCCCACCACTCTCGCCTATCTACTCGACTCACTGGCACATGGTACACATTCATGCATCCAGGTCCAATCCAAGCATGGAATCCAACAGTCATATCCCCTCCTCGGATCAACGACGCATCTCCTTTCAGCATTTCAGGGTTTCCACCATGGAAAGTCTCGATCCCTTGTTCCAGGAGTCCCGATATCGCGATTCCCGATTTCCACATTCCTGTGTATTTCAAAAGGAATTTTAATTCATACGTACATTTTTCCAGATCCGACGGTCACGAGGGCTCTCCTTCCCTCCCGAATAGATCCTAAGGTTCTAACACCATTGGTGTAGAGACCTGTCTCCCCGTGGCCATAGACCACACCAGCCTGCAGTTTCATAGCACCGCTATACTTCCTGAGTTCTTAATAAAAACTCGTCAAGTGTCTCCTTGACGCTTCGGAGCAAACCAGGGTCCGAAATTGGTCCTCCCAACTCAATTTCCCCTCGCATTATCAGTCCAAAGACCGCTCCACTGGCCCATCTAGGCTCAGTGTCCAAACCTTCACTTTGATACCAAATTGTAGTGTCACTTTTCACTACCGAGGCTTTCAAACCTCTTGCTAGCCAATCTGTACTTGGACTTTTACATAAAACATACAGAATTGTATAATCACATGTGTAACAGCAAAGAGATACATTTTAATTCTCAGAATAAACATATAGTTACTGTTATAATTAGACAATCCATAGATTTCAACAGTAATTCATATACACAGCGGAAAACATGATAATTTATGTAGCACAGTCATGCAAAATGTGATAAGAACTTAGTTAGATACTTATCTTGTAATGGTGGTGAAATCCACCAACCAAGTGCAGGCCTTCCATGAACCTCCCAGCCTTACACCACACTGTTCATCATCTCAATAGTGGGTCACCCCCGAGCCGGGACTGAGCTCCACCCCAAGGCAAGGAATCCTAGGCTAGGCTGAGGTTATAGGGAAAACAGCACAGAAATATCTGGAAATTTTCTTCCCAAAGATGCCATCTTATGCCCACTACTACCAGACTCTCATTCCCCACATGCCTGTTCCGCCCGGGAGTATGCACCTTCACACGCACAGTCCATCAGTGCTAACCTCCCCCTCTGGGTCTCGGCAACAGGCTGGATCAGGAAGTCTCAGAGCCCGTAGCTGGTGCTGGGCACTCTCTAGAAGAAACCACTTCCCAGCAAACTCTTTCACCTGGAAAGAGTTGCTCACAGGCCTGACAACCTGCCACTTCCAACCACAGTCACCTCCCTCACCAGAAGAGAGGTCATACACAAGCTCAGCCCAAGCTTACTCTGGCAAGTATTCCACGCACAGTTCAGCACTGCGTGGCCGCAATAGCCAATTGGGAAAAATAGACACGCGCTTCCCAAACAGGTTCAGCAATCACGGGATAGTCTCCCAGTTTTTGGTTTCGGGTTTGTACGAGGGTATTCTTGTAGAGGTCTGACAGGTTCCTGCTTAGATGGTCAGGTAGAATGGAGGATATTTTCTCCCACGGTTCATCTCGGCTATTATATTTGCATGCACCAGGGTTGACACTTGTCACCCTGGAAAATGCATGCGTTCCCATAGCATGCATCCCTTTTGCATGTTTTCCCTTGCCAGGAACTTAGTATAAAATAAAATACACATGTCTTTTGGGAATAATATTAAAATATTACTCCCAATCTTAAGCCCCCTAGGCTTAGTCCCTAGGCTCAACACTTAGCCCCTTTTTCCCATCTTCCAGCCCCCAATCCCTTGCCCACTTTGTGGACGCTTAGTCCCCCTTCACTCATTCATTGTGGTCGGTCTGCACCTGGCGGTGTTTATATTTTTATTAATCTTTCTACATACATACAAATACAGTAGCAGGCTCCTGGACTTCAACACTTAGGCTCCCTGGCCTAACAAACACATAAGCCTACCAACTTATACAAAACTTGGCTCACCAGCCTATAGAACATTGTTTACAATTCATTTCATATATCATGATTTGCAACGGGGCTCGGCCTTGGGGACACTACACCTCGTCTCTCATAGGTGAATTCTGTGCATCTCCCTTTTATTTCACTCCTATTCTTTGGCTCTTCTGATATCTCCCAGACACTTTCCAACAGCCCATCCTCTCTTCATCTTCACTCCATCGCAAACTAGCCTCTTCATTCTCTCCACCATTCCAAGAGAAAGGCGGAAATCCATTAGAGGCACATTGTACTATATGCCCTCTCTAGAAGCATTATACTACAATGCCCTCTCTAGGAATGACAAACTTACCCCCTCCCAGTTGGCTCTCATTGCTTCTCGCACCTCCGACCCTAAGCATAATAGCCAAGGGTCCTCGAAGCCTTCATCATCACCCCCTCACTCCATTAATGGAAATCGCCCAGTTAAAGAGGAAATGCTTCTGTTGAGNGAGCCAAAGATGTCTCTATATTCTTCCACGATCCCATCCACTTGATTCTGCTACAAAGAGAGGCGCTGGGTAGAGGCTATAGATGTGGCAGTGACTTTCTGCTTACTATGATCACAAATCACAAAGAAGACAAACTTACTAGTCTGTGAAATGACCATATTGCATTTCTTAGCAAAGATTAAGGAAATAGAAGTATTTGGTGCTAGCTTTGGGATCCTGTACAATTTTCTACCCAAATTCATAATAACACTGCAATGTCTAGACTCATACACAACATGACGCTTCCAAAATTATGTTTTTCCTAAAAGAACATCACAAACTTCAAGGGGAGAAATATGACACATTACCTCATCTTTGAAATGCTTTATGTCGTAGGGTAGATGACATTGTTGGTTGAGACATAGATCTCTTCCTTGGCAAAGCCAACCAATGGTGTAGGGTTGTGGGTGAGATGTCGTTGGCAGGTCCAGCTGCTTGAAGACCTCTGCTGAAATCAGGTTTTTCTGACTAGTGTTGTTGACAATGAAATGAATCAGAGCCCCCTTGACCCACATCTACGAGTGAAAGAGGTGTTCCCCTTCCTCTGGTTCCTCTAGTTTTCTTGGTTGGATTTTTGTGGTAGCGATAGTGGCACTGGGTTAAACATTGATAATTCACTTCCCTCCTTCAATATTTGACTCAGAATCCTAATCGACCTCTTACTTGGAAGCGTTCATCTCAGCCACGAGGGACTTCTTGGAGCAAAATTCTTCGGTGTTGTGCCAAGGAATTTTATGGTACTCACACCATTTTCCTTTGTCCTTCTTTGTCTTCTTATTTCCCTTCTTTTGTTGTGGCTTGGACTAGTTTTCCTAAGGGAGACCATCTCTACTTGGTCTCTTCTTGTGTGGGTTGGGAATAACTTTTCCTTGCTTCGACTATGAGGGGTTTGCCAATCAAATCTCTCATTGTTTCTGCTTAATGTTTTGCTTGATCTTGACAACGTATCTATAAGCCATGCCCAATGAGGCAACGTCTAGGAAATCCATTTCTGTTTGAATGTATATATGCAAAAAACTATGGTATTTGAGCACCATATGACACTCAGAGTCTTTGGTACCCAATTTGGTGCATAGGGTATGGAAAATATTGGTGAAATCTGGTACTGTCTGGTCCCTTTATTGACGTAGGGTGGTCCATCTAGTGTATTGGTCCTCGTAGCTTCTAACAGGGTAGTACTATCCTTTAATGGCATCTCGGAAGGATTCCTACATGACCCTTTTCTCAGAGTAAGTATCCCACCATTCTTTAACATGCAGAACAACCTTGAGGAGTGCAAAAGTGATATTTTCCCTATCGAAAAAAATTGTGGACCGAAAAATATCCTTCAAGCAGATTCAACCATTTATCTACAACATTCTCATCTATCATTCCTTCAAATAATGGAATATAAAAATTCACTTGTACCTTGAAGGTGGTTGCATGGTCACTTGATGAATATGCTTCTCCTGTTGGCAACCGTGGAAGGATCTACGCGAAGTTGTCCATCACTTCGTTCCTTTGTCGCATGAGGTCTTCCTCGAGAAACATTTTAGTAAGATCTCTTGGTCCATAATATTTCTTTTCATCCCCCATGGGTTGTTGTCAGGCTTGGTGCGACTGATATTGTAATGGATCAATTGGTTCAAGTCCCAACTTCTTGTACCCAGATCTTGTCAGGGACATGGACGAAGAAAAAAAAATGAAGAGCACACTGCTATGATACAACTGATTCAGATTTAGGAGCAGAAAGAACTGATTAACATAATGAATAAAATAAACATAGAGATATGAGTAATAACACAAACATCCAGTGAACAATATCTTCTATTAAATAATGAAATAGGCTGAAACTGTAAAACTCTAGAACTGAAACACTTGATCGAATGGTGGTAGTTATCTCTAAGAAGAGATGTGGCTACTACGCACATCCATCTGAGAAGAATGTATTACAATGATGCTCCAGAGGACTTTTTGATATTACTCATGAATTCCAAAACACTAGACATCCAAAACCTAACCCTAGAAGGTGAAACACCAAAAGTCATGTGGGCCCTATGGGTAAGTTGGTTTAATTTGGTACCTCAACTTCCAAGGGTCATAACTTTTCCATACGACCTCTATTTTAGGCACGTGATAGCCCATTGGAAATGTATTTTAGAGAACTTCACATTCTACCATCAAACTATGACTCCATTTATAGTTTGACTATGGTGAGCCAAAAAAACAATGTTTAGGGCCCCAAACCGGCCCTGGAAGTACAACAAGATGTGTTGACATGAAAACATACAAAATAAGCGAGTTGGATTAGGTGAGAGGCCACTCGTATCCACCTCGAGGATGTGTGGGACTTCAGACATCCCCAGAAGTGTAGAACTCACAATTACAAAGCAGTACAAAAGAATGTGTTGAACAAAAAAGTGGACAAAAGGATCCAGTTGGAATAGGTGGGTGGCCACCAATATCCACTTGGATCATGTAATGAAAGTGAAAGAAAGGAGAACATTTAATCTCGATCCCGACAATGAGTAGGGAAGTCATTGCAAAATTGAGATGAAGAAAGAATGGTTTGTTGGGAATCTAAATAATGAATTCAACAAATGAATAAGTGAAAGAGATGGGAATCATAATGAATTCAACATGATTACAATTGTGATGTAATGTGCAGGTGTATGGAAATGTATATATTGAAGGAACAAAAAATAGGGTTGAAATGGAATCAAAATCCTATAATATAGAACTCTATATTTGCATAAACATTCTATGCAAAGTAGATATGATAAAACTAGATGTAACACAAATTATATTTTATTTATTTTCAATTCACACAAATTTGGCCTACAAATTACATTATACAATCCCTTCAACTCATTAACAATAGTGGTGGTCGTACCAATTTTTTTTTCTTAACACGTATAATTTGACTACTAATTACAATATAGAAAAATAATAAAGGTGAAATTAAAGAAGCTTTACACACAAAATATGAAGGAAAACAAAGCTCTACATAAACAAGAGGTGTATCCAATGAACAACAAAGAGTTACCCTTAAGGGATGTACCCTCCTGATAAAACTTCAATAGGCCAACAAAAACCAAAAGTTCTTGTGTCAGCTATGAAATAGAATGAGGGAACAACTCCCCCTCCCTCTCCCTAGCCTCCCACTCACACACACATGTGTGTTTCTTGACCTGCTACTAGCACTGGTGCTCCTCCTGTCATCGTCGCCATATCTAATTCACGTACAAATATTGTTAGGAGGATGTGTATAGATAAAATAAATTATAATTATAAAAAATATGTACATACAAATGATGTTTATTTTAAAAAATCTATAACTATTTTTTTTTTGAAAACAAACATTAAAAAGTAACCGATGTAGCGAAAATAGCACATACGCCCCACTAATGGTGCTCTTTATCAGAAAAACAACACCGCCATGTGATGTTGTTACTAATAGACACCGATGCCACGTTTCTTGTCACACCACTACATATTGGAGTGGCACATCCCATAGGATGCTCTACACCGGTACAACTCTTTTAACCACATCGGTTCAATGATTTTAACTACACTGGTTCATTTCATTAACAAAGATTCATTGCAATGCTAAAATTTATGGTGCACAAAATCATGAGTGCCATTTTTTAAATTAAAAACACTTTTGCGCTGGTTTTACAAGAGCACAGACATGATGTCTAGCTATGCATTGTATTACTAATGCACTATGAGCAGGGCCTTACTTAAGACAAACTATGATGTTTATTTTTCAAAACATGTCGCAGTGCATACATTTATCATTTACACATCGATGTACCACGATTATTGTCACACCGCCATGGATTGCAACGATGCGTCTAATAATTCACACTGCTCTAATTGATTATTAAAAATTCACCCTAGTGTCATTGTCTTTACAACAATGGTGGGTTTGTTGGATAGATGGGAACCACTAAGTTAAATTGCACTATCGCAGCTGAAGCATTGTGAGGTGTTACTATTAACACATTGCTGCCACTGTGATAGTGGAAGACCAACATTTTCTCCTGCAGTTTGTTGTAAAGGATAGAGCACCATGAATGAGGCATCCAATGAGACACCTTGTTATGCGATTTCAGGAAATATATATATCTCATTGTGGTTTTGAAAACAATACCGATGTGTTTGGTTAAAATGGTTGCACCACAATATTAAATTTTAAAAATAATTAATTTTTCGGTGTGGTTAATTAAGTGAAATGGACCGATGCGTGTTGAAGCCAATTATGCATCAATTGCAGGGTTTTTCAAAGGATCCACCTCTTTTTAAATATATATTTTATTTCTTTTCTCTAGCTTGAATGGAACAAGTGTAGACATATATATGAGGCACACCAGTTGCAGTGCTCATTATGAATTTAACTCAGTGTTCAATACTTTAGGGCGGGCCTAAGCATTCAGTCACACTACACACAATGGAAAAAAATTTGAAAAAAAAATGAGGTTTCAAGCTAAATTCAATTTTTTATTGGATGAAAATGCAAATAGGAAGGTAATAAACAATTTACCTAGCCTCTTGTGTCCCAAGGAGGCATGGTTTTACGGTTGAGAGAAATGAAAATTTGTTGTAATTTCTAAATTTTGGAAATGTTTATAATATACTAATGGATTTATCCAAGAAGATGTAGAGAACTGAAAACATGGCGTCTTTGGAAGGAAAATGAGCATTGGTTCTTTCTTGAGAGTTTGGAAGAACGATGAGCATTGGTGCTTGCTTGAGAGTTTGAAAGAACAAGATGCATTGTAACAATAAAAATTGGGTTGGTAATTTGTTTTAATTTACCCTACTATCATGCACTTGGCGATGGTGGGGAACACCTATCCGTAATGTTCAATGACACCAATACACTTTATTCAGTGAGTGTAATTTTTATTATAAGTTATGACAATGCTTTTGAACATTGACACACCAGTTCTTGATTATTAATATATCCACCAATGCGTTTTGACCTTAAAGGCAAACTGATAAAAAAACCTCCACAAAAACCTATGTCCGCCTGCCTCTCTTAACAACCTCTACTATAAAGAGAGAAGGGATAGATTTTTTGGGGAGATTTCTTAAAATGATCTGCAAGAAAGTGATCTGGTTGTAGCGACACTAAGTATGGGACATTTGGTGTGGTAGGAATGCAGAGGGACAAGTTTTGTGGAGGATTGAGTCATTTGGTTTAACATGATGCGTGGAGAATGTCATGTAGAGAAATGTCTTTGTGTCAAGTTCTCCTCATGAGATATAGTTCAAGAATTGTCTAAGTATAGGATTACACGATAGAGGGGGATGAGTTATTCGGGAAGAGTTAATACGAGAAAAAGGTGTTGCATAGAAATTCCGTTTGGATATATATGCCATGCATCAAAATGTATGACTTACATCAAAATCCACCACACAAATAAATTATCTAATGTATGTCAATTGAAAAATTAAAATAAAAAAGATTAAGTAATTTTATTTATAATTAAATATAAATATTTTTAATAAATAATACATAATCCAAGTGTCTAGGTTTTCATAGTGAGTTATAATATTGTTTGAACTTTTAGGAGATAAACTATGTATAAAAATTTGAAATGTTCAGCATTTGAGTGGACACCCCACCCATTATCAAGAACACATAAAGATAAAATAATAATAGAAAAGAGATTTGGGATGGATATTTACAAGGAAAAAGTTAAATTTAAGTGTCATGACAAAAAACTCAACCCTTTCTTTTAATTTCAATTTTAATATCATCATTAAATAACTTTTATTTGCAAGAGCTCCTTTTCAATTTAAATAATATATAATAAAAAAATAGATAATATAATTTATCCATAAAAATAATATATCATTATCTCAAACCCTATCTTTTTAACCATATTCACACAATAATTTATTATATTAATAATAAAATAATAATTTAATTTAAAAATATAATTTAATCAAATAATAAATTGATGTATAAGACTTTATCTTTTGTAAAATAAGATATTCCTTATTGAAATGATTAAATGTATGTAGACTAATATCTTCATGGCTATAATATTTACTAACTTAAATCCATTTTAATTTTAAATCTATTAAATATTTATAAAGATTAGTGATGAAAATGTGAATATTAAAATATTTAAAAAATTATTAATTTAAATAAATTTAAATAATTATAATTTAAAATATATATATATATATATATATATTATAATATTGATTTTATATAAAATTTAAAACTTTATACCAAATAAATAATAATTTCTTTAATATTATATTATCAAATATACACTAACAAAATTTAATTTAAACTAAAAAATATTAAAATTAATATTTAATACGTCAAATCATCTTACATGTAAAAACCAAAAACATTGACATTAAAGAGAATATTAAAATCTAGTTTGACGAGATAAAAAAAGAGAAAGAATTGCATTGAAAATTGATGTGCGTTTAGGTTTTCTTATTATAACTTTAATAAAAAAAAATAAAATTAAAAGCAAAGCAAGAGTTATATATTGTTTAAAAAAAAATCATATTCATTATAATTTAATGGGTTTTATTATATAAATAATTTAATTTAAAATTGATTGGATCAATTTTTGATTACCTATTAAATATATTCCATTAAAAAAAAATATGCATATTAAATACAATCCATATACATTATAATTCAATGGTTTTTATCATATAAATAATTTTGATCCAAATTGTCTTTAAGTTCCTAGTGAATGTATTCCATTATCAAATGGATGTGCAGCTTAAATACACTCCATTGCAAAATGGGTCAATGTATTCCATTATCAAATGGATGTGCAGCTTAAATACAGTCCATTGCAAAATGGGTCAACATTTAATGCAGTCCTATATGATTATGAAGACTTACTTTGTAATGCAGTCCATTACCATAATGTAAAGATGGGTCAACATTTAATATAGTCCATTATCATAATGCAGTCTTATTACATGATTATGAAAACCTACTTTGGATTTAAGTTGAGGTTTAATATTTCTTAAACTAGTTTAGGTTTAGTTTGTTATCATGTTATAATTTCATTTCCTAATTTTTTTTCCATGAATTACCGAACTATGTGTTTTGTCATTAATATCCTGGCCAAAAAATCTGTTATAAAACTACTCTGTCTCAGCAACGCAAATGCAAATGGAAAAGGCATAACATTTTTCTTATGCTCTCTGTTTTTTTGGTTGTAGAAGCGATCATTAGGTTACTATGCTTTAGTCACACATATAAATTTGTGGACAACATATAATTTTCAAATATTTTCTTCTACTTATCATGCCTTCGCCTTCATTTTCAGTGGTGCATTAATTGAGATCTAAAATAAATGGTGCCTTTATTTAATGACATCGTTTTTTACTGTACTATTCTGCAGGAGTAAGATAGAAATAGGAGACATAGCACCGCTACTATAGAGACAAAGTAGATCTGCCTGGCTCCCTTTATGCCATCTGCGTTGCTTATTAACTGCAAGATATGCCTCACAGTTGGCGTAAACGGAGCCAAGCAGGACTCCAGTTTCTAGCAGCACTCACCTCCTATGGGTTGGGATTGGTTTGTTAAGGATACTGTTTAGTTCTTTTCATTGTACTGAAATGTTTTTGCAGTGATAAACTTGAAGGGTATAAGGATTTCATAATGCAGTTATATTATATGATTATGAAGATTTACTTTGTAATACATTACATTACAATAATGTAAAAATGGATCAACATTTAATGCAGTCCATTATCATAATGCAGTTTTATTTCAACATTCTAATCATATTTGTTCATTTCAATTTTGTATTTCAATGCATCTTCATTGATCTAATGCACTTTATTAGGGACTTTCTGTACTTATTTTTTATTTCAATTTCAATATTCTAGTCATATTTGTCCATTTGAATTTTGTATTTCAATACATCTGAATTGATCTAATATAGTTTATTCGGGACATTTGTTGGTAAATTTGGAAGAGATTTTACCTACTCTATTTCAATTTCAACATCTTAATAATATTTGTCCATTTGAATTTTGTATTTCAATTTCAATATCCTAATAATATTTGGTCATTTGAATTTTGTATTTCAATGCATTAGAATTGATCTAATACAGTTTATTATGGACAGATTTGGAAGAGATTCGACTTACTTTCTATTTCAATTTCAACATTCTAATCATTCGTAGTTTTGAATTTTGTATTTCAATGCATCTAATGCACTTTATTAGGGACATTTGTTACTTACTCTCTATTTCAATTTCAACATTTTAATCATATTTTGCGATTTGAATTTTGTAATTCAATGCACCTGAATTGATCTAATGCTTTATTAGGGACATTTGTCACTTACTCTCTATTTCAATTTCAACATTTGAATCATATTTGTCCATGTCAATTTTGTATTTCGATTCATATCAATTGATCTAATGTAGTTTATTAGGTACATTTGCTGGTAGATTTGGAAGAGATTTTAAGTACTCTATTTCAATTTCAACATCTTAATAATATTTGTCCATTTGAATTGTGTATTTCAATTTCAATATCATAATAATATTTGTCCATTTGAATTTTGTATTTCAATGCATTCGAATTGATTTAACATGGTTTATTAGGGAAAGATTTGGAATAGATTCTGCTTACTCTCTATTTCAATTTCAACATTCTAATCATGTTTGTCCATTTGAATTTTGTATTTCAATGCATCTAAATTGATCTAATCCACTTTATTAGGGACATTTGTCACTTACTCTCTATTTCAATTTCAACATTCTAATCATATTTTTCCATTTGAATTTTGTATTTCAATGCATCTCAATTGATCTAATGCAGTTTATTAGGGACATTTACTTACTCTCTATTTCAATTTCAACATTCTAATCATATTTTTGCATTTGAATTTTGTATTTCAATGCATTTGAATTGATCTAATGCACTTTATTAGGAACATTTGTTACTTACTCTATATTTCAATTTCAACATTCTAATCATATTTGTCCGAATTTTGTATTTCAATGCATCTGAATTGATCTAATGAAGTTTATTAGGAAAACTTGTTACTTACTCTCTATTTCAATTTCAACATTCTAATCATATTTGTCCATTTGAACTTTGTATTTCAATGCATCTGAATTGATCTAATATTTGGAAGAAATTTTACCTACTCTATTTCAATTTCAAAATCTTAATAATATTTGTCTATTTAAATTTTGTATTTCAATTTCAATATTGTAATAATATTTGTCCATTTGAATTTTGTATTTCAATGCATTGGAATTGATTTAATACAGTTTATTAGGGACAGATTTGGAAGAAATTCCACTTACTCTCTATTTAAATTTCCACATTCTAATAATATTTACTAATAATAAGATAATATGCAATAATATTTTGATTGGAGATTTTCTTTCTTAACAATTAAAATATTTGCATCTTAAATGTTATAGGGAAAATTGATATCTTGAGAAGCTAATTGTCAAATCATTTTATTTATATTGAGAACCACCAATATGTGTGACTTATAGTATCTTATTTAAAGGCAAAATTTCATATGACCTAATTTTCAACTATTTCAAAATTGAATGACTATTTTTTAAATATTAATGGTTTTGCCTCAATTTTCTATTATATATTTGATATATTGTTTTATTAAAAATTAAAAAATACCTATATAACATTGGATTTAGCCCATAAACACACTTGTATTATCCCTAAAATTTGTCCATGTTCCATTTAATCAATCTTCCTTGATCACGATTTCAATGCTAAATTCGAGATTTTCTTAAATCTAGGTTTCTTTGAAAATTCAAAGGGATTTATGTCCTTAGATAAGGAGCATTGAATATATGGAATTTCAAAACTGAATCATTTAACTTCATAATATATGGTTAAAGGGATTTCCGTAAGGGGGTTTACTCGAATTGGATCATTATAACAAAATTTATGTTGAAGGGAGATTTTGTTAGGGGAGTTTGATAATAAATGGTTAAATTTTTTATCTTTGAACTTTTTTAAGTCAAAATCCACCCTTCTACTATGTTGAGGGATATTGGTGTCAAAAAGAAAACAACGACCAGTACTTAAATCATATTATTACTTTTTATTTCCTTTTATGCACTTTCTTTTGGAAAGTGTAAGATTAAGCATAATATAAGTATGTGAGAGACCTATTTCTAACTATATGTAGTGTTTTCCTTACCAACAGGATGTATAACTACTATATAAAATTGTCTTTGTTTATAAAATTTATTGTATTGACATTATCAAGATATTATGTTTATGTAGGTACTTTGATGCTTCAAGTGTGCAACATGTTACACTAAATAAATCTAAAGTAGGATAAAAATGAGAAAGTGCAGATTCATGCTAGAAAATATAAAATGAGAGAGTGTAAATTCATGCTAGAAAATATTTGTGATTAATTGTAAATTTTGTTAATTGCCACATATACACGGAGTGTACTATCCCACCCCTTTGCCTAGTTCCTCCCCCTTGGCAGTGAGTTCGGTGGGTTCCCCGATTTGCATATATAAGTCGGTTTGTAGATTCGAGAACAAACATGCATGGTTGTAGAAGGCTAGTCCCTTTCCTGTCGAGAGAGAAAAGGCAGCTTCGAGGAAGAGGTCGAGCGAGTAAGTACATACATAAAGAAATTATCCCTATCGAACGCAATAGAGTAGATACTATCTCCCTAAGGCTTCGAAGGATATCATATACTCCCTCTCCCTATTACCGGTATAGGTTGAGTGGGAACATAAATGACATTCCCTATTTTGGGGGTAAAGTGGCGATCAAGCTCGTGGAATGACAATTGACGCCTGCATTATCTAGGTACAATTGTAGTATCTGTAACATTTAAGTGGCATTTCCACAATAAGCCTTCAACTCATCATTCATTGGAACAATGTTTGAAAGTGATCCTTTTTTGGATCTTAGTGATTGCTTCATCCATATGGTATCAACAATTAAGGATTAAAATGTATTTAAGATTTGCATTTTCCTTCAATAATCTAGACAAGAGAACAAAATTTTCGGTAATTTTAAACAAAAGACAACTTCCTGACATAATCAACCATTACATCTTGAATTAGATAAAAATATAATTGTTCCAACCATCTCAAGTGGTCTTCTAAAAAGTGTGTCATCTATGCAATCCACAACATAATTCATATTCAAATCAACAATGATGCATGTGATTGTGAAGCATGTCTTTAAAACCATAAGCATTTTAGTCATTAAGGAGCATATGTTGAAAACTTAAAGCAAAAAAAATTATTAACATCATTTTCCACCTTCTTTAGCTTAACAACTTCACACATTTCTGCATCCCTCTAACCATCTCCATAAATATAAATTCCATATCCTAGATTATAACTCTTCCCATCATGGAATGGACAAACTTGTTTTTCAATTGAACTCCTTGTTGAACTTAAGCACACCATAGAAATACTATATCTATGTATGGATTTTATTTGGAAAGTAAGAAGACACCATTTATTACTTTTAGTTTTTCCACTAGATATGATAGCACAACCTATAGTGAACAATGCTCCCACTATTAGAATTTGTTCACTCCCAACTATTCCAAAGATTTGTGCATTTTACAGTTTCACTTGGATCAAGCCTCAATGTTGAAAGGATTGAACCACTAAGAATATCAACACAATAAATATACACAACAAGACAAGAGTCATCATCATAATGATTTGGTGGTATAAGAAGAACATTCCATATATACCACATCTTATGATTTAATGGATTATATATTGCTTTTTTAAATTCCTACTAGATTTAGTTTTGGAAAGCAAGTTCCTAACAAGTATAAGTTTATGAAAAACCCATGTCCCACAAAAAAAATCCAAGTCCCACTTCAGGTGATGTAGTTTATAAAATGGGAGAGTAGAGTGAAACAAAAAAAAAAAAAAAAAATGAGTCCTCTGCAATGTCATGGACAAGGATTTTTCACACGCCCTTCAACCTCACTCTCTCCTTGGGCTTCCTTGTCCGAAATAAATTGTGAAGTGTCACCAACAGCTATTATGCTTTGTCATTCTTTAGAAAACTTTCCAGGATAAATCCCACATTTCAACATTTGACTGGTCATGCAAAGTGATCGGTTTAATGCCAAGGGAACTGCATATGAACAGAAAATAGCCTAAAACCAAAAATCCCAATAAATAATTTTGCTGGCAAGAGCTGAAAGATCACTTTTGAGTTACTTGTGCCTTTGACAAGTGGAGGCAATTGTAAAAATAAGAATGACAATCCTACAGAATGATGTTCTTCTATAGCCACTATCGGGAATTGGAATGAGCCATATAACATATGCAAATAAACCTCCCAATAGAACTGTTTCTCAACAATATGCTCAAGAGAGCTTCTTAAATAGATACCACAATAATTCACCTACCAGTATCTCTATCAGATTCACCTTTCCATGTTAGAAGTCCTACGCAAAACCATGCGATGCATTGCACAACTGCATAACTAAAAACCCCTACTGCAGAGTAACTCCATTCCTAAAAATAAAACTTGAATGATCAAACACTAACCATTATGTCTGCATTTCTCTGAATGTTATAGACCTTTCAGGGATTACCTATTCATCACCTACCAAGCTTTCTCAGTAAAATCTCAAACCCGACTGATTAAACGCAGGAACAGAGTCGTTGAAGAGGTTATACTCAGCTCTAAATACATACAGCTTCTGGATGCTAGGTACCTCTAAAACCTCCACATTCACCACGCCCACGGCCTCTAACTCGACCTCCACTGTAGTACCTCTCACCCTCTACAGGTTTCAGAAACTCATTGATGCTGACAGCCTTTTTGATTAGAAACAACAGCCCATAATCTCGAGACCATAACCTTAGGCCTCCACATCGATAATTGACCAGTCTCATCCACTCCTCCACCTCGTTTCTTTGACACTCCTTGTCAACAAATGACCACCTCAAAAACACTTGCCACCATTGGAACAACTACAGGACATACAGGAACCATCGGTTTCTTGTTCCTTCACCATTTGCAATTTCAGGTCGTCCAACTATCTTCTCTGCGCAGGCACTCCAACCTTTCTTTGTGCGATCTCCATTGCTCTCATTGCCATGTCCCTGTTACACTCCATCTCTCCGGGGTTCTCTCTACATACAATTCTAGAAGCTCGATCACAGGTCAGCTGGCCTTAATTTTCTTCAGAGATTCTCAGGTTTTCAATGCACATTTCAAAACCCTCACTACAGTGACACAACTGATGAGGAATCAATTATGGGCGCTCATAAATGAAGGAAGAAGCAATTTCCGAGATCCCATCTGGGAAAGGAACAATTTCTGAGAATCTTCTCAGATCTGATTAAAGGAATTGATGTCCCAGAAAAGCCATAGAATATTGGAATGTCTCGGCAAGTTGGATATACTTTCACACCTGTTAAACATAATGTAACCTCAACAGTCTGACTGTACACTACCAGTTGTACTGGACAATTGTACTTTCTATTTTGTTCTTTCTTGAGCCTATTTAGCTCAACCTTCTTGCATTGTAACTAGTTCAGTACTTCTTCATACATTTCAATATACTGTTCTATTCTCTTCTCTCTGCATTTCTCTTTGCTTCACAATTTATCATGGTATCAGAGCTTCAGCAGTAAGCCTCTTCACACAGGCGTGAGAGCAACTCGATCCTCACAGCGTAGAGTCTCACGGATCTTGAGAGCACGTGACACAGTCTTTTCACAAGGCTTGGAGAGCTATCTGTAATACTCTTAAAAGATCGTCGTAAGAAGCTTGCAGAGGTTGCAGAGCGTACTACGCTTGAAAGAACGAGGAAGCAGAGAATGCAGAAGAAGAAACTTTAAAGAAACCTGCATAATTTTTCAAAAATCGTCAAAGATTGACGAAGAAGAGCTGCAGATAAAGAGATCGTTTAAAGAACTCGAAGAAAACGTTCAAAATCGTTAAAGATTGCTGCAGAAGGTAGCATCTTTCAAAGTTTTTTTAAATTCGCTCAAATCTGTCAAAGATTGTAGCAGAGAACGAAGAAGTCGTGATATACTTTCATCTTTGAAAGATTCATGAATCTTTCTTTCACAGGAGTAAGGAATGCGTCTCAGGTGAAAAGAACAGCCACTGAGGCCGTAAGATTCATCCTGCGAACGAATCCAGAGCAGGAAACTAGTCCAGAAGGGACACGGAGAGCGCGGAAAAGGCGAAAGAGTTTCAATCATCAGATCTTGTGCAAAGGACCGACAGCCATTGGATCAACGAGAAGGTGCACGAGGTTTAGTCCTCTGCAGTGCACAGGAGTGATTTCGACTTGCGAAGTCACGAAATCCCGACGTCATTTCGACCGTCCATCAAGAGACACGTGGCGAGATATTATTCCATCGCAATATGGGTAATCATGAGTTGGACACGCAAAGAGAATTTCCCTCCAAAAAATCCGATACGTGATATCACGATATCCCGAGAAGACTTGTGAGTCGTCCATCTCAGAGGACAGGTGGCAGCATATCAATGCACCGTCGGTGTTTTGGCATTCAGGGTTTCAAGTTGTCAAAGAAATTTGGTGTCGCAACTCACGAAATCACGATACGCGACATAACGATCAGATCTCAGCCATCCATTTGACTAGACATGTGGAGGACATCAAGGAAACCGTCGGCGTTTCGTCAATCGTGGTTTCAAGTTGACAGAAATTTGGAGCATCGCATGTCGCGATATCCCGAGGTTGAATCAGGACCATCCATCTTTCAAGGACGCGTGGCGTAAATCCGAGGACTCGGGAAAAGTCTCGAAAAGGAGAGAGCCCATCGGCACATCAGGATTCGGCGTTTCGCGAATCCTAAGGACAAGAAACACGAGCACTTCAGAACTCCGAAGTCTGAAATTATGACAGAAGGTAAACTCCATTCTGGGGCCCAGTTGATGTCATCTCATCAAAATCGTGGGATCAGGAATCTCCACAGTAAAATCCCTAATGCAGATCTGAGTTGTCCATCTATTGGGATGCATGGCAGAGATCGAAGCAATCGGGAAAAGTCCTGAAAGGACAGCGCCATCGAAAAATCGGAGATTAGGGAATCGAGGAGTCCAAAAAACTCGTCATCAGAACTCACAAAATCCCGATTCACAATATCTCGATAAGATCAGGACCGTCAGATCACACAAGATCTGGACCATCGAATTGTCCAAAGGAAATTTTTCGCATTTCGGCGTCTTGAAAGTCAAAGAGCCGGAAAATCCCGTAGCGCTTTAAAAGTAAGGCGTGTGGTCACCTTGCAAGGAGACTAAAGGCCAATTCAAGCGCGATAAGCTCCCTTCAGCCATCGAAAAATCGGCAAATTGGCGATCGGAGGTAAATATGAAATTTCCCTCTATTTTTCTCTGAATTTTTTTTTTCAAAAAAATATGTCGTCTAGCAATTTAGGACTGACTCAGGGTCCAATTCTTCTGGGAAAGAATTACAAGTTTTGGTCTCTTCAGATGAGATCATTCTTGCAAGCACAAGAGTGTTGGGAACCAGTGGATCTTGAATATGTGGAACCGAATCTAGCTGCCCTCACTGCCCTGACAAATGCGCAGAGACTTGCTCAGGCAACTCTGAGGACCAAAGAAAATAAAGCGAAATTCTAGATTCAAAATTCTGTGGATGATTCGATTTTTCCAAAAATAACAGGCGTTGGTACTTCAAAACAGGCCTGGGACATCCTCAAATCTTCCTACCAAGGAAATGACAGGGTCAAAACAGTTAAACTGCAGACCTTGTGGACGCAATTCGAGACTCTAAGGATGACAGAGTCTGAAACTATGGATCAGTTCATGACCAGAGTCATGGGAATCGTGAACCAGATCAGACTGATTGGTGAAACCATCACTGATCAACGAATTGTTGAAAAAATTCTCAGAAGTCTACCCCCGAAATTTGAAATGGTTGTAACAACAATCCTTGAATCCAAGGATCTGTCAAAATTTTCAACAGATGAATTAATTGGTTCTCTGGTGACACATGAGACCAGACTGCATCTTGCAGATGAGTCCATCTCCAATGCCTTCAAAACTCAATTCTCCTTCAGCAGAGGGAGAGGCATAGGAAGAAGCAGAGGTTACCAAGGAAGAGGGAGCAATCAAAGTAACTCTCACTTCAGTGGAGGCAATCGACAACAATATTTGAATCAAAATTTCCAAGTCAAAGGCAACAACAACAAAATCAACATCGAAATTTCCAGCCTCAAAGAGGCAGAGGGAGACAATCAAATAACAAAACAAGCATACAATGCTATTACTGCAAAAAGTATGGGCACTATGAATCTGAATGCAGGAAGAAGAAAGCAGATCATCTCTTAGGAAGAGCACATGTGTCAAATCATATGGGAGACACCTCAAGAGGTATGTTTCTCTCATGCCACCAGACTGAAGAACAACTTAAAGATCTTTGGTTGCTGGACAGTGGATGCAGCAATCACATGACAGGTAACAAAGAATTACTTTCATGCATTGATTCTTCAATCTCATCTGATATTACACTTGGAAATGATTATTTAGTCAAAGTTCAAGGAAAAGGAACTGTTCCTATTCTTACTAAACAGAATGTAAAGACATATACAATGTCTATCATGTTCTAGATTTAAAACATAATTTGCTAAGTGTAGGATAGCTCATTGAACATGGCTATAAGGTACTTTTTGAGGGAACATATTGTAAGATATATGACAAACTCCCATGCAGAAAATTGATTTCTGAAATCCATATGATCCCAAATAGGATGTTTCCCCTTACCCTCAGAACTGGAAATCTGAGTCAACCATATGCACAGAGTGCATCAAACCTGAATGAAACAATGGTTTGGCATACAAGATTTGAAAATCTACCATTTCAGAGTCTAAGTCTTCTTCAGAAAAACTCCATGGTCAAAGGTCTACCTATATTTAAAGAGAAAATTACCCCATGTGAGTCTTGCATACTTGGAAAACATAAGAGAACCAGTTTTCCATAGTCTTCCAATCAAGCCAAACAACATCTTGAACTTGTACACACTGACATATGTGGACCAATGCAAACAGAGTCAATAGGTGGTAGTTTTTACTTTCTAACGTTTATTGATGATTTCAACAGAAAAATATGGATCTATTTTCTCAGACACAAGTCTGAAACATTTGCAAAATTCAAAGAATTCAAGGCAGAAGCTAAAAAATAGAGTGGCAAATATATCAAAGCACTCAGGTCAGATGGAGGAGGAGAATACAACTCCAGAGAATTTGCAAATTTCTGCAAATCACAAGGCATTATTATGAAAACAACAGTCAGGTATACTCCACAGCAGAATGGAGTGGCTGAAAGGAAAAATCAAACAATAAGGAATATGGCAAGAACACTTCTTAGAGAGAAACACTTGTCAAATACTTTTTGGGCTGAAGTAGTAGCATGCTCATTTTATCTCCTAAATAGATCACCAACCACGAGTCTAAAGATGAAAGTTCCCCAAGAAGCATGGAGTGGAACAAAGCTCAATGTAGCGCATCTAAGGACATTTGGATGCATAGCATATGCTCACATACCTTCTAAATTAAGGAAGAAACTTGATGACAGAAGTGAGAAATGTATTTTCACTGGCTATAGTGAAACATCTAAAGATTACAGGCTTTACAATCCAATCACCAAGAAATTAATTCTCAGCAGAGATGTACAATTTTTGGAAAATCAATTTTGGAATGATTCAGAAAATCAACACATGGACAGTCAAAATCCATTGCTGCCAAGTTTTGAAAACACAGAAAATTCAGAACAGCAAGTACCTCAAAATATTCTTCCAAGATTGCAAGTACAAATACAACCTGAACATTCTCAGGATAACTCAACTTACAGCAGAGAATCAATCTCTGAACCACAGAATCAAAGAACTCAAAGTTTGAGAGAAATCCAACAGTAGTTGGATGACTTTGAGCAACACAATATTTTTTCTTTAATGTCATGTCAACCTACATCCTTTAAGGAAGCAGCTAAGGAGCCACATTGGGTTCAAGCCATGAACCAAGAAATTGACTCCATTGAGAAGAACAAGACATGGGATCTTGTTGATCTGCCAAGACACAAGAAAAGTATTGGTGTCAAGTGGGTTTACAAAACCAAACTCAATGAAAAAGGGCAGATTGAAAAACACAAGGCCAGACTTGTTGCCAAAGAATTCTCACAACAACCAGGTACTGATTATGGTGAAACTTTTGCTCCAGTAGAAAGACTAGACACTGTAAGAACTCTATTGGCCATAGCAGCACAACACA
>JASDQU011507529.1:0-20453 GCA_032191745.1 Picea mariana
TTTCAAGATACAAGTTAAATTTGATATTCCAGTATTTGAAGGACAGATAGATGCAAAAGCCCTAGAAAAATGGTTAACTCTGCTAGAAGGTTATTTCTCTATTCATGATTTTTTCGACAAAGAAAAGATCACCTTTGCACTCCTTAAATCTCTCCCTCACGTTAAAAATTGGTGGGAGACTTACTGGGAGCAAAGTTCCACAGAATAGTCTGGAATATATGGGGCCGATCCCACTCAGTATTTTTTTGTGTATGCGGTAAAGGAACAATATTACCGTGTTGGAAACTATGAGGACCAATACATGAGATGGACCACACTGTGGCAAGAGAGGGGCCAAGCAGTTATAGAGTTCACCAATACCTTCCATACCTTGTGCACCAATCTTGGTATCAAAGACTCCAAGTGACATTTGGTTCTGAAATACTATGGGGCTCTACACAGATACATCCAGACTGAAATGGATTTTTTGGACATCTCATCACTCAATGTTGCTTATCGATATGCTGTTAAAATTGAGTAGAAATTTAAGAACCAGAACAAATGGGAGTTTGGGTCTGCAAATATGCAACAACCAAAGTATGACAAAGATGGCCCTAACAAATAGTTTCCCGAAAATCAGTCCAAGTCACAGGAAAAGAAGGGTCACATGAAGACAAAGAAGGACACCGAAAAATGGTGTGATTTCCACAAAAGACCCTAGCACAACACCGTTGAATGTCACTCAAAATGGTCATTAGTGGCTGAGATCAAAGAGAAAGAGCCGAACCCTGATTCAGAATATGATTCTGAAAATAATGGTAAAGGATAGATCATTGACGTAGAACCCACTGCTATTGTCGCTACTGCAGTAATTCAACCAGAAGAACCAATAGATCCTAAAGAGGGGGAGCACCTTTTTCATTCACAGATGTGGGTGAAGGGGACCCTGCTGCATTTTATTGTTGACAGCAGTAGCCGGAAGAACCTCATCTCAGCAAAGGTCATCAAACAATTGGGATTGTCGAAAACACCACACCCGCAGCCATACAACATTGGGTGGCTTCGCCAAGGATGAGATCTTCATGTCAGCCAATAGTGTCGATTATCATACGGCATCCAACCCTTCAAGGATGAGGTATTATGTGATGTTGCCCCACTGGATGTCTGTGATGTGCTCTTGGGCCAACCATATATGTGGAGACGCCATATTGTTTATGAATCTCGACCCCGTAGTATCATTGTTACTTTGGGGGGTCATCTCTACATAATACCAGAGGTAGTTCCGACTACTGTTCCACCTAAAAAGTGTCTCAAGGTAGTATCTCATACTAGAAAATTCAGCTTCTTCACAATCTATTCAAAAGGAGAACAAAAGGACATTGCAACCACTACAGCCTTTCCCCAAGCACCTTATATCCAACAGAAGAAGGTCGACAAGGTTGAGGCAAAGTGAAAAGATTCCTTTTGCACACCTTCCTCTCATGTATCATGACTTGTTGAACAACCTCAACCTCAACAGGTTCATGATAGACATCCACAAACTGAGCAGCGCGACGTCTCCAACAAGACAAGCAGCTCACCAAGATGCAGATTCAACAAACGCTTTTCCTTCTCCCCCGGGAACTCAACGCAATGGATATCATTTCTTCCTAAGGAGGGAGTATTGATCCATGTGGATATCGGTGGCCACCCACCTTTTCCAACTGGCTCAAAACAGCTTTCTAGCAATTTTGGCAATTTACTATTTTTAGCAGGTTTTAACTTCCAGGGCCATTTTGAGGGCCTAAATGAAGGTTTTTCAAGATAAAGTCTCTCAATGATAGCCAAAGGCATGATTGAGCCCCCAAAACGGAGGGGAATYGGTGAGGAAGGTAGGCCCTTTCCTTCTCACTGAATCCACTCAAATAAATAGGTTACAGTCTGCTAAAGGAATTCAATCCACTCTTTCATTCAATTGCCAAAAATGTTTGTGTACAATAAGCGTTAATTTTCTTCTCCAGTCAAAAAACTCCTTTTCATTACAAAAGCTTTGTTATTTAAAGTCAGATTCATTCAGTAGAACATAAACAGAATAGTCTTGAGAATCCCCGATTCTCAAGCTGTTCATTTGATATCATTAATACAAAATATAAAACTCTCCTTGATCAACATCATGAGCCAACATATCTAATCAGCAGGTGTTGCAGCAGTCGTATAACAACAAGACTAATGGCATCTGTTGTAACAGATTCCGGGATTAACAGGCTTCTGTTGCAGTAGTCATGTAACAATTTCCAGGATTGGTGGCATCCATTGTAGCAGTCTTGTAACAGCTTCCAAGATTGGTGGCATCTATTTCAGTAGTCATGTAACATCTTCCAAGATTAGCACATAGCTGTAACAGCAGCGAGTTTCTCAAAGTGGGTTGTTCTAGGCATTTTGATCATTAGTTAAATCATTTCATGGGTAAAATATGTGAACGTTACCAATCAAACATGATAAGTAAATGAAAATGTAAAAGCGAGATTAATAGTTCATACCTTGGGAAAAAGGGTCTTAGTACTCATTATAATAGTCATTTAGCTGAGGAATGAGAAGGTTGAATGGACAAAAGATGTAGTGAAAAAGGGACATTTCTGGGTCCTAACAGCTTCCAAAAATTTATGTAAAAATTCCTTGAATTCTTCGACCACCACCCTAGAAAATATGGTTGGTGTATTCTTCAATCCAAAAGGCATCATTGTGTACTGAAAAGAACCCCATTATGTTGCAAATGTGGTCTTATGGCGATCTTCCTTAGCAATGTTGATCTGGTGATAACTTGAAAATCCATCTGTGAAGGAGTAAACTTCTTGTCCTCCCACATTATCTAACACATCATCAGTAAACGGTGTATGGAATGGATCATGTAAGCATGCATCATTCAACTTGTTACTTTATTAAATCTACAAATATTCTGATTTCTCCTATCTTCTTATCCTGAACTACCATAGGGCTAATCCATTCGTATTCTTCAATAGGTTCTATGATTCCTGCTTCCAGCATTCTTTCTAATTCAATCTTGACTTTCTGCTTATATTTGGTATTCAGTCTGTAGGGTCTCTGCTTGACTGGCCTTGCATATGGTTTCAAGGGGATCTTCATTTCTCCCATGGGCCCTTTAATTCCCTTCATGTTTGTGAACTTGGTTGGAAACAAGTCTTGATATTCATGTAATAATCCTATGATATTATCAATAGTGGCATCATCCCAATAATCTCCAATGTTTGCAATCTTGGGTGCTTGCTCTGTCTCAATATCAACTTTCTTAATTTTGATTGGTTTCCCAATGAAAGGTATTTCAAATCCTGGTCCTTCTATGTCTCTTTGTCGTTCATTTTTTGCGATGTTCACATTCCTAGGATCATCATCTTCATCAGCATTGATATTGTAACAGCCTTGCAATTTCTGAAGAGGTGCAATCCATTCATCCTCTTCTTGCTCAACTGGGAGGTTAGGTGCCTCCTCAAAGAATTTTTGTCTTACAACTTGTAAAGCCTCATCTACTATGGGGTACTGACTTTCAAATAAAAATGTCTCTACAAAATTATAAGTCATACTGTACCAATCTTAAGTGGTGAGGCGAAGTTCTACTTGAAGGTACCAATTGATAGGTGTTGTGTCCAAAGTGTTAATGAATTTATGGACCCACTTTTCCTGAGGGATGTTGCTCCAGGCCTCCTCACAACTTTGCACATGGTTCGTCGAGCATCTTTGACCTATGTATAGAACTCTGCACCCTTCAAATTGGTCTGAAAATCACACTGTCATTAAAGTATGACATTGCACCCAGTCCATGATGTTCTTCTTGTGTGTTCCCCGCCATCTTGTTGGCATTTCTTTCAAGAATTCATCCTATGCCAACAGCATTTTTTGTACTGGTACAATTTCTTCAAATTCCAATAAGAAAGTTTCTAAATGATTTAAGCCATCAAATGTGGGTAGATTACTTACTTTTGTGCCAATCCAATGAACTTCCTGGTCAATCTGGCACACCTCCGCGTGGAAAAATCATATGTTTTTTTTCTGTCAGTTCTCTAGTGCTTCTTCTGAATCTAATGAGCAAGCATTGTCACTTTGCCAGCTTAAATTCCCATCTGCTATAGGATTAATGTAATCATGTTGTCTTGTTGTCGACTTATATATATTCTCTAGTTCGTATGCATGGTCTTCTTCTATGATGGGTTATGTGTATCTACAACCTTCATTAGGGTCCAGGGGTGCAATGACCCTAAGGCCATCACCTTAAAATTTCATTCTTATTTTATTTAAGTCAACAACAGTGGAGTTTTTGAAAGCCCAATCAATTCCTAATAGTGTAGTATAAGGACAGTTATCATCAACTATCTCAATCACCTTGAAGTCCACAAACGTTCTTACCCCGTCAATGTCCACAAGGACATGATCCAGTCTTTCGAAGGGGCTTACTACCTGTTGATTAGCCATCCTGAGCCTGATAGGGGAGTAAATAAACTTAGGTCTTCCCATCAGTGCCCAAGTCTTATTCGTCATAACATTGACCTCTGACCCTAAGTCGAGGACCACATAATCTATGTCATAATCTCCAATCTGAGCATTAAGGTTTAGTTACTTGTTTTTCCTTATTTTCCTAGATACTTGACGTATTTATTTATTCAACAAAGGATCTATCATGCCTAGCTCATACCGTCTGATCAGATTTTGTAGATCTTCCATAGCTCTTTCATCCTTAATCAAATCAATGAATGCATATAAGAAACTAACAAGCTTACTTACCTCTTTTCCATCTCCGGGCACAGCTGACTGATCAAATTCCATAGGCATTCCACATTCTCTTACTTTTGACTGTGTCTTTGATGAAGAATCATGATCTCTTCCAAATTCTTTTCTTGCCTCTTCAAATGTTTGTTTTTATTTCCTTGGATCAAACACTTGTGTCTTCTCTGCAACTCTTCTAACCCTTGATCCCTCTTTAGTATTTTCTGGGGTCACCGTGTCTTCTCTTGTCACGGCGCCTCCTCTAGTGATAACAATGACTTTGGGATCCTTCTCGCGAGGTTCTATTGTTTTTAGTTGTACTTTCTAGTTTCCTCCTCATCTCTCCTGAATTTTGGCTAACAGCACGAGACAATCTTCAATGACATGTTCGAATGTGTTGCAGTAGCTACAAGTGGTACAAGGGTTCTGACAGTCCCTTGCCAAGTGTCCTGGTTGTGCACAGTTATAACAAATGATTTGAACTCGACCTTGACCCATGCATCCTCCTCATCCTCTTCCTATGAATCCACCACGAGGGTTAAAGTTTCCTCTTCCTAGAGAATTAAACTACATAGTATTTCCCTCTTACTGCATCTCTCCTTGAATTCTATATGTATCTCTCAACCTTTCATGCAATAGGTCATAAGCCCTACAATCCTTCTCATCATGCCCCATGAACTTACAGAATGTGGAGTAAATATTGGTAGGTGTCTAGACATATTTTTGCATGTAATAACATTCACCAGGGCAATGTCTATTTATACATACATCGCACCAGGGTAGAGTAACCTGCTTCAAAGGGCTCGAATCTCYAGAGGCTAAGTACTCATTAAATAAGGGACAATGCTCCTTTTCATGGCCCTCTGATTTGCATCTAATACACCAAATGTCCTCTCTTTTATCTTTTCCCTTATCTTTCTTCGTATCTTCGACCTGCAGAGATAATCTAGTTAGCTGACTCAAAATTTGACTCATACATGAGTTGGATTCTCCCATAGGAGTTGATTCTAGTTTTATGGCGATATCCAATGCTTCAGACTGTGAAGAAACCTTATGTTGCATCAGAGGAACTCTGATGTGTGGTAAGAGGGAAGCAATGATCAAACTCCCAAATAGATTCAGCTACTCTCTGCTTGATTTCTTTTAGTTATGTAATGCACTGTGACTCCGACTTAGGTTTTTTGAATTCTGCACTCAATGCAGTCTTGATATCATTTAGTGGTTTAGGTTGTGCAACTCCTTTAATAAACTTCATATACCAGCTCAGTGCGCAGTCTCTCAAGGTAGTACTAAACTGAGCTCTCTTAACTGCTTCATCATTGACTTGCTTAATACTCCATACAGCTTCGCATAGAAACTATTGTTGATCATGATCTTCAGATCCATCTCCTCTAAAGATAGGTAGCCTCATATCATCTGCCATAGATATTCCTAGGTTTCTTGACTGAGTATGTACTAAAATTCTAGTAAAAGTGCTCTTAGTGCTCTAGTGACTCTGGCTACTATGGTTACTTGATGCTACTAAAACAACAGAGGGAGTAATAGTACTTACTTCGACAATCGACGCAGTTCCTGAAATCTTTGATTCTTCTCGGTGAGGTTCTTCAGTCTTCCTCTCCTCTTCCCTAGTGAACTCTGAATGTTCCTAGTTTAATAACTCTTCTTCTTCTCCACTGTAGAACCCTTCATCCTATGCTAGTGGTTTGTGGCTCTGCTCAAACAAGTTTACTAGAGGAACCTCTCTAAAAATTATCCCACTGTGTGTATGTCCCACCTCTGTGTCGTTGTATCTGTCTGAGTTCTTGAACATTAGATTTTCAATATAACCAACTACTATATCTTCAAGATGTTCTTCTCATGCAATAGCATCTTCATCTTCATCTTCAACTTCAAAAAGTGTAAAAAATTTCTTCTAGGTCCCTTAAAGAAATATCTCTCTGCTTGGCTATATGACTCAACTCTGTCAATAGAAAACTCAGTAATGTACCCTCCAATGGTGCTATCAAAACAGTGATCTATTGCTCTTGACACGGCGTTATCAACTCTCTTGACCTTCTTGATCAAGATCGACGTCCAAACCACAGGTGGTCTAGATATAATTTCAAACTGGGTATCTGCTAATTTGGCTAACCACTCGTATAGCCCCTTATGAATTCCTCCAAAGAAAATATCATGTATATCAGTAAAGATATACCTTCCCAACCAATCCTCTGTACTAAGGCTAGGGTTTTTGTTATAGGATTCAATGAAGTCCTTTTTTTTTTCTTCTATCCACTTCTGAATCTATGTCTTTGATGGAAACCACCTTGACATTCCCTCAAGAAGATCCTGGTCCTAGCAATGGAACCATTTGTTGGCACAGGGGCAGACCCAGGGTTCAACGCTTCAACAGTGCACCAACAAGCCCTAACTACTAGACCTTTCAGCAACACCTACGGAGAAGATGCAGTCTCACCCGAAGTAGTAATAGGGGGTTGCGGGACATAGGTGTCTACAACCAAACGAAATGCAAGTGAAACCAAAATAACAACACACATAGATCTAGTTATTCTTTACCAAGCTTAAGCCTACTTCACACAGTTATATCTCAGATCTAACACGTAAATGAAATGACAATATAACAGAAAGCAAAGATATATGTGATTCACCATCTCCCTAGGGCTATGTCCACAAAACTATGTTTCTTGATATATTAAGATGGAAACATACAGTTCTATCTGTGCACTTAGATGTAGATTTCTCTCTCCTTCTCTCCCCTCCCTTCGCACTCAGCTACGGGGTTGATCTTCGCACCCAGCTGAAGATCTTACAATACAGATTTTCTACCTTTGTTTCTTCTCTCTCCCACTCGACCTCACATCCAACAATTATTAACCACAATATTATGGATCAACCTCGAGCTAACCCTCCTAGGTATTTTAGACCTTTATTTATACAGTGCATGACAAACGTCTAGGTGTCAAAACCCTAGATCCAAAACCCTAGGTGTCTAAACCCTAGGTCCACTTGACCTACAATTTCAGGGCTTCGTCATCCTGTCTTTCTGTATTCTCCGCGAGGTGCTCCAAAGAATCTATTGGTGGCTTTTTTCATTTGCTGAGTGGTCCCCACTATGCTCCAAAGAATCCGTTGGTGGATTTTTTTTTTTGCTGAGTTGTCCCCACTCCATCTTCCTTGTTGATCTATCTTACTCGATCTTCTCATTCAATGGCTTGCTTTCCCTTACTTCGCTTCTTATTTTCCTCTTATTTGATCACTTTTACCCATTCTTAGTCAATGTGCTTTCTACGCAGTTCCTACTTCATCTTTTATTTTCCTTTTTCTTTGATTTCTTCCTTAATCCATAACCAAGGGCCAACAAATTTGTATCGTTTTAGGGTTGATTATGGTTAACCTCGAATGAAGGTGATTTTTTAAAAGAAAAATTCTTCATTTTAAAATATGAAATCATATTTGGATAACCATTTGAGATTTGTACACATGGTCTTGATTGCGAGCGAAGACGTGTAGTTCTTGGGCCCCTTTTCTCAACTTCGGGTCATTCTAGGCCCAAGTTTGACCAACCCCGAATGAAGGCTATTTAGAAAAAGTGGAATTATGGGTTTAAAAATACAAAATAATTTTTTGATACCCATTTGAGAGATGCAAGTGGTTTCCCGAGTGCTCATAACATTGAGGCATTCTTTGGCCCATTTCGATTAAATTTGTATCGTTTTAGGGTTGATTCTAGTTAACCCCAAATGAACGTGATTTTTGAAAAAACAAATTCTTCATTTCCAAAGATGAAATCATATTTGGATACCCATTTGAGAGTTGTACATGTGGTCCCAATAGCAGAAGAAGATGTGTAGTTCTTGGGCCCCTTTTTCTCAACTTCAGGTTATTCTAGGCCAAAGTTTAACCAGCTTCAAATGAAGGCTATTTGGAAGAAGTGGAATTATGGGTTTATTGTCACAACACAAAGCTTGCGGGCTTGATAAATCTAAGGAGGAGAAAAAAATGGTTCTCACCAGTCTCTCCAAAATTGGTCCTGAATTCTTAATGTTTGTATCCACATTCCATTCAGTTAGATTCACCTCTGGAGCCACCTGGAAGATGCCTTCTCTTGAGGAATTTATCGAATCTCTAACACAAGAGAGGACCAAGCTCATCAACATGGGAAAAATCAAAGGCCCAAAGGTGCATGCACTTATTGTGAAAGATGGAAGCAGTCATAAATATCATAAATATAAAGATAAATACAAAAGGAAAGCACATGCAAATCCAAATAAGGAAGGGTACTCAAAACCCTTCACCGATGCCTTTGGATCCAAAGGTGAAAAGGGAAGAAAGGGGGAGAAATGCACATACTACCATAAGAATTCCATCCAGAATCAACATGTATGCAGAAACAAATAGATCTAATGACTCAAATGCTTCAGCAAAACAACCTTGGTGATCACATCCCAAAGGGTTCCAGGAAGAAGAAGCCATGCTTTGATTTTCCTCAACTCCTCTCTTGATGCTTGGATCATGGATTCAGGAGTATCACATCACATGGCTTCCACAAAAGAAGTCTATTCTTCATTGGATGCATGTAAAGGTCCTCCTATTCTGATGGGGGAAAACTCTCCAGTCGAGGTCACCGGAAAAGGAAGGATTGAACTCACCAATGGAAGCTTCAAGAATATGTTGCACATTCTCAAACTTTCTATCAATATTCTCTCTATGTATCAGATGAAAATTTCTGATAGTGGAAAGAAATTCATATTCACATCTGATGTAGTGGACATCTATGACATGCAAACCAATTCCAGGGTTGCTACCGGTGAGGTAAATCATCAATCTAGATTGCATACATCTTCTAAATTTATTGAACTAGATTTTGCTTTATTGCTTACCCATGTTGATGAAAGTAGTCGGATATGGCACAAAAAGTTTAGGCATTTAAATTTCAGATATATACAACAGCTTAGCAAGCAAGGATTGGTTGATGGTCTACCATACATCCATTCCTCCAAAGGAATATGTGAGGGATGTGTTCTTTGAAAACACCCTCAAGATAAATTTGACAAAGGAAAGACTCGAAGAGCTTCCTCTCCTTTAGATCTGATCCATAGTGACCTCATGGTCCCTTTTCCGCATCCATCAATCAGCAAAGTGAGGTACGTGCTCATTTTTGTTGATGATTTCTCACGTTTCACATGGATTTTCTTTCTCGTGCAAAAGTCAGAGGTCTTTGAACACCTCAAAGATTTCAAAGCCCTTGTTGAGACACAGTCAGGAAAGAAAATCAAAGTCCTACGAACTGATAATGGGGGAGAGTATATCAACCATGAGATCCAAAATCTTTGTCATGAGGTAGGGATTCAGTTGCAGCACACAATTCCCTATACTCCGCATCAAAACGGAGTTGTTGAGTGGAAAAACGTATCTCTAAAAGAGATGGCATCTTGCATGCTACATACAAAGTCACTTCCATAGAGATTATGGGATGAAGCACTTAATTTGGAAACCTGCATCCAAAAAAGATCTCTCCATAGATCTGTCAAGGATAAGACCCCCTACGAGGCTTGGAGCGGCCTCAAACCGAAAGTGACCTACTTTCATGTTTTCGATTCACGTGCATGGGCCCAAATTCCCTCTAAAAAGAGGAAGGCACTTGATCCCCAGAGCACAGAGTGTATCCTTGTTGGATACCCCGATGGTGTGAAGGGATGCATACTTATTGATCTTTCCTCGGACTGACTCATCATTGAGCGAAGTGTCCAATTCAAGGAAAGTGTCTTGCATGTACCTCAATAGCCGCATGTAGACACTTGTGTTCTTCCACCTATCAGAGATGATGATCATGCACATGAGGACTCTTCGTCAGATGAGAGTTTTGATTTAGAGGATTTGGATGATCCAGATAAAAAATTGGTACAGTCAGATGCAAATTCATTGCATCCATATGCAGATGCAGAGCCAGAATAGATGCTCAAGTGAGACAAGACTACTCTTCAAGATGCAGGGTATCTTGTTGGGGATCCATCTGATACTAGGATGACTTGATCTAATTTTGAGGAGCCTCCTCTTCCACTCATTGCCACTAAAACATTGCCACCCATGCATCTTTTCTTGCTTCAATATTCAGATCCACGTTCTTATCATGAGGTTGTTGGAGATCCCTTTTGGGAATATTCCATGCAGGAGGAGTACAACTCCCTCCTCAAGAACCAAAATTGGGATCTGGTTCCCCTTCCTTCTGGAAGGAAACTTGTCAGGTTCAGATGGATCTATAGGAACAAAAGTGCAGCGGATGGATAGATTAGCAGATACAAAGCCAGGCTTCTTTCTAAATGCTTCCAGCACGTGCATGGCATTCATTATGATGAGACCTTTTCTCTAGTAGAGAATATGGATCCATATGTTTGGAAATTTCCATTGCGACAAGAAAGGGATGGGAAGTCCATCATATGGACGTAAAGAATGCATTTCTTCATGGCGATCTCTCTAAAGATATTTATATGGATTATCCCCAAGGATTTACACAGGATTCCTCTTTGGTCTGCCGACTGAAGAAGTCTCTTTATTCCCTCAAGCAGGCTCTGAAGGAATGGTATGCCAAGATGGACTCCTACCTATTGTCACAAGACTTTGTACGTTATAAGTCAAACCCAAATGTTTATATGCTCAGGATGACTGACTCACTTCTACTTTTAGTTATGTATGTTGATGATTTGTTGATCACCGGTTGCTCGACTTCAGCGATTTTTGCAGTCAAGAGGATTCTACATGACAGGTTCTTGATGATGGACATGGGTCCACTACATTTCTTCCTTGGACTCGAGATCAGCCAGGATGCATCAGGCATCAAACTGTCTCAAGCCAAGCATGCATGAGATCTCCTTGAGAGATTTCACATGATGGACAATTCTATTTCGAATCCTTTCCTATTAGGAGTCAAACTTGAGGATGGCGGGGACACTCCACTGGTTGACATCACATTATACAGATAGCTAGTGGGGAGCTTGTTATATCTCACACACTCCAGACTAGACCTCTCCTATGTAGTTGGCACTGTTTCCAGCTTCATGTAGGAGCTTCATGAGCTACATTGGAAGGCTACAAAGCATATCCTTCAATACATGTAGGGAATCATCACATTTGGTATTCATTATGAAGCAAACTCTACATTGGATCTCATCATGTTCACTAATTCTAATTGGGTTGGCGATAGCACTGATCGCAAGTCCACATCTGTTTACTCACTCAGTCTTTTCTTCAGGCCTATCTATTGGTTGAGCAAGAAGCACTATGATATTTCTCTATATTCAATTGAGGCAGAGTATAAAGGGTTAGTTAACATAACCATTCACGCTATGTGGCTATAACACTTTCTCACTGAGTTGGGAATTTAGTTTCATCGACCGATCGTCATCTAGTGTGAAAACCAAATAAATTTGAAGTTTTGCAGAGATCCAGTTCAAAAGTAGTGGATGAAGAACATCGAGATCCACATGCACTACATCCGGTACTTAGTAACAAGGGGATCATCGACCTACAATTCTTCCCTTCAGCAGAACAAACTGCAAACATCTTCACCAAGACCTTCACTTAGCAGAAGTTCCATTCTCTGTGTAGTCATCTTGGAGTGAAGGACACAGTTGTCTAGCAACTGTCAGTTCTTCTTTTTACATACATTGTACCTTGAGGGGGGGGGTGTCCCATGAGGTTTTCCTTCTTTCCTCATTTATTTCATTGTATCTTTTGCATTTGGGTACCTAACATGGCCTCGTTTATGGGACCCATTATTTATTTTCACCATAGTGATGTTCAGGGGGGGTGTTGGAGTTACTTCACACACACCTAGGATTTATTTTTCCTAAGGTTTTTCCTATGTTTATTAGTCATTATTCATTCTCCTATATTTTAGGAAAAATATTTCTCTAGGGAGAATATTCTCTTCAGTTTGATCAGTTGAGTGGNTATGGGACCCATTATTTATTTTCACCATAGTGATGTTCAGGGGGGGTGTTGGAGTTACTTCACACACACCTAGGATTTATTTTTCCTAAGGTTTTTCCTATGTTTATTAGTCATTATTCATTCTCCTATATTTTAGGAAGAATATTTCTCTAGGGAGAATATTCTCTTCAGTTTGATCAGTTGAGTGGAGTCTAGATGCTACATTGGGATTATCACCATGCAGCATTGGGATCATCACTAGATAATGCACATTTTCCTTGGTATCATCACGAGTCTAGCACATTACCCATGATTCCTTGATCTCCTCCTCATTTCACTCTGTTTCAGACAATTAACTGAAGACCGATAGACTAGTTAACTCAGCTAGGCGGCAGTTCACTCTCGCAATTGCTTGAGAGACTAGAATATGTGGCAGTTTACTCCCGTAACTGTTGGCATGTGTCCAGATCACTCTAGACCACCACTATGGCGCATTGGCTTCTCCTCCAGTGTGCATTGGTTGAGTGATATAGAGTATATCATGTGTAAATTATGAATTATTCATTTGGTTAATGAGAATTCTTTCATTCTTTCTCTCTTGATTCTTCTTTCTCAATTTCTCTCTACAAATGTGTGTGTTATTTTCTAGCTAGATCAATTATGTGCAATTTCAACACATTTATAGAATATTCATTTTCAAAAATGAAAATAAATTAGGGGAAAATGAAATGAACAACCAGAAAAGTTGAATAGACTCTCTTGTTTTATAAAAGAGATCTCTTTGCATGTAAAGGGGACTTTTGGCCCTTTGTAAATGAAAGATGGTATTATTTATGTTGAATGGATAAAGAGCAATACATATTTTGGAAATTTGTGACTTTGGTGAATGTATATGAGACTATTCTTTATGCATTTTTATTCTACCCAAGTAGCATATAATTCTATTGTATGAACTATTTCTTGACTCTATTTTATATGCTCATGTTGTCTCATGTTTCCTTATGAGTACATAAATAATGTTATGAATGCATTGTAAAACTAATTTTTTATGTATTTGCAACATTATTGTTATCACTTATCATTAGCGTACATGAAATATTTTTGGTTTTGATGATATTATATTTCTTTGTACTCATTCAATTAGTTTTTTTTCTTGGGGTAGGTTAGAAGTAGTTACCTCATATTAGTTTTCTTTCAATTAGATTATGTAACACACCCAACCCCCTAAGTACCTTTTTAAGGGATGAGTATTAACTTTTCATCTTTTCTTAATCATCTCAAAGCCTATTCTAAAGGCTACCATCATCTTTTGTCGGTAAATATCTTTCAAATGATTACAACCATGTTCATAACTAAGCTTTGGATCAGAACTTACGGATTCGTAAAGTTCCTTAGACCCTCATCAATCCAAAACCACTCACTACCACATGGCTTCCTATTGCACCATATGATGTAGCATTGACATAGCGCCTGTCAGCTGGCCCACCAGTCCCTCTGAATCAACAACTTATTCTCATAGATCTAATAGTTCTCAGAGTTGAGCGATCAATGACTCTGATTACTTCTCAGAATATTCCATCGGAGTTCCTTCATTTTAGTAACTCGAACCACTCTGAAAAACTCCCTCTGACCTCACATACTCTGATGGATATAACCAACATATCCAACGACCCTCATTACTTTGGAGTTGCAAATGTACACGATAGTTAATGAACCTTCTCATGTTCTAGCTATACTTAGCTTACGTGGGACTTGCAGGGATATACGACTAAGATTGACCTCACTTACCACCTTGTTCATTGTTGCCATCATGTACCTATATCCTAATGTGACATGTGGTTCAATATCCACTTAACATGTAGACCCATCACAACATGCCACATCACCATAGGGTACAAGGGCTCTCTCGACAAGAGATTGACATTTGTTTTTTTTCCTATAAACTAATTAAGTTACTTAATAAATGTTTTATGAAAACACCACTCCTTGGTATTCAATTATTTAAACCTCATTCGGGATCATTAATATTCACTAATTATTTACCCCCATAAATACATTTTTACTTAGCCTAATAATTCATTGAAACAACCCTCTTGTAATGATTATCTTATAAGTTAATTAATTATATTATAACATAATTATATTATGTTCTAATATAATTAATTAAACTATAATATACCTAGGTTTATTAACCTTGATTAACATATAAATCAAAGAACATGGCTTATGACTTTGCACTGTAATCTCCACGTTATATATATATATATATATATATATATATATATATATATATATATATATATATATATAGGGAGGAAGAGGTATTAAAATGTACTTAATATTATGTATTATTGCAGGTGATTCCAACCTCCTTCGCATGCACTATTATATTTTGTAACCTTATAATGTGTGAACTATCATACTCAGAACTCTTCAGTGTGGTACTTCGAACCCTTTGGAGTTGTACTCTAAACTCTCCAGAGTCAACTCCAAAAAGGTTTTGAAATGTGCATTCATTTATTATATATATTAAATATTGTGTCAATTTAGGCCATCACGCTGAGGTCTTCACTCTAGAAATGTGTGTGCTCATCCCATTACTCTGACGACCAATCACGAGAGAGTAGAGTTTAATATTATTAAATATATGTGGGACCCTATATTACCCAGGATTTGGGACTTTGAAGGATCAATATTTTTTCATTACTTCGATGGCTTCGGATTTCATTCAAATTCACCCTCCCCTTCACTCCAATGGCGGAACTCTGAAAGGATTGGATTTGACATTTAATTTTATAATATTTACCACACTCAAGCCATANACGCCGAGGTCTTCACTCTAGAAATGTGTGTGCTCATCCCATTACTCTGACGACCAATCACGAGAGAGTAGAGTTTAATATTATTAAATATATGTGGGACCCTATATTACCCAGGATTTGGGACTTTGAAGGATCAATATTTTTTCATTACTTCGATGGCTTCAGATTTCATTCAAATTCACCCTCCCCTTCACTCCAATGGCGGAACTCTGAAAGGATTGGATTTGACATTTAATTTTATAATATTTACCACACTCAAGCCATAGCTCCGAAAGAGGCACGGTATAAATGTTTTACTGATTATAATACTTAACATTAACACCATAGGCCAAGATCTGAAAGGATCCCTTTATTCAATTACTTTTATACCATAAAATAAAAGGAAAATGTACAATTTGTCCATACTTTAAACCTTTACAAAGAAAATACATTCTTAGAAAATTCCTTTAGAAGCGCAGGGAGACCTTTGCAAAGCATGACTTGTGAAACTAGGTAAACTTAGCATTGTTAAATCAATTACACAAAAGGAAATAATTTCCAAATCTCCATTAATCACGCACCAGATTGGAATTCATAGATTTAATATGGGAATTTTCAATTCTTATTGTTCAAATATTAAGTCATTTAGATGGTAAATTTGGGAATTTACCAGTAGTTACCAGACTTTACCATTCATTCAATTGCGTCTTAAAAACATAGAATTGAACATTTAAATTTATTACTTTATGTAATTTATTTGCTTAAATTGTTTTCTAGAATATTACATTCTTGGAAATAAAATTCTCCATGGTAAAACTATATTTTTACTATAATTTACTAATCTCCTAATTACAAGAAGTTCTTTTTTATTTTCAGGGATTAGTCATTATTCCCAAATCTTTCCCCTTTGGACATCAAATTTATTGTGTAAATCCTGGTAAAATTCCCTTCTTTTACCAAATTTTAATGAATCCTAAGTAATCACAATGCATTCAATTCTAAATTTCATTTATTTCAAATTTAAAGCTTAAATTTGCATTTCTCATTCATTTCTTGTTATTTATTTTTAAAATACTTTGTCTCTCTTTAATGTTTGTATTATTATCTTAATGTCAATCAGGGATTCTGAACTTCCTTCAAGTTCTAACTCTAATAGGTTTTCCAAACTAACAGAGAGACCAAAGTCAACATCCTAGTCTTCAAGTTTCTAATAGAAATTGCATTTTCCTAATTACCAAGATACTCTATGAGGATTTTAGTGGCTTGAATTTACTAATACTTGGGGATTTGTTCATATAGATTACTGCATGTAATCAACGAACACTTTGTTTCTAATTTGAGGAATAATCCAGTATCAACAACTTCCTATTCCAAACAGAGATAGGTAGAAACCAAAAATAAAATATGTTTTCCAAACTTTATTTCATATTTCCCAGCTATCCAAACAATCAAAGTAACAATTGAATCCATCATTTAAGTATGATAATAATTCTACAAGGATCTAGCACAGGAAATCCATAGCATGAAATAAACTTATCATGAAAATAAAAAACACGGAAAGAACTTATTTGAAACTTAAAATTAGATGGCAACTGCTAAACGGTGTTCCATTTTCCACCCAACCATAGGCACAACTTCTCTTGGTGTATTTCATAGGTGGCCACCCCCTAGATAGAGTGTGATGTAATGAGAGAGAGAGTTCTTATGTTTCTCAACAAACAACAAGGGATGAAGTTTACTCTCCTTCTCTCACAGTAACCTGGCATTCCAGTCTTCTATCCACCAAGCAAGGGTATATGATGTGATTGCTCACTCAATCACTAAATTTATATACAACCTCATTTATCAGTTTGATTATAAAATGTTTCCCAACAGTTCCTATACCCATAGTTATTTATCTTCTCAGTTCTTTTCTGAACCAGAGATCTTCACACACGTTTCCTCTTCATATCTAGTCTCGAGACCAATTCATGTGTCTCCCCTCCTTCTTCCCATGATTTTCATCTTTTTTGTTTCCTTCTACAACAATATTTTTTGGTTCCATTTGCCAATTCATGGGTCATATCAATAATTTTCCAGATGGGGTACTCTTCCCATCTCCTCATTGAATCTTGAGGAAGACTTCCCAACTACCATATTGACTAGTATTTAAATTCTCTAGGACAGAGGATTGTTTTGGGTATGGAAATGTTAAATCAAACAGAGTATTGGTATGGAAGGGTTCATTTCAACCATTATTGGTTCCCCTCTCCATCCCATATCATGCATCATAATTTGCATTGGCAACACCTTCAGTAGTTATTCAACAATTTCCTTTTTTATTTAATAGCAGAAATTTTTTTCATTACCTTCTTAACAAAGGTTCATCATTTTCCAAAATACACACATAACAGACCTCTCCATAGTATTTTAGCAATAACATTATTAACGACCATTGAGACTAGTTCGCCCTGGTAGTCGACCCTATCTAAGGGAGTTGACCCAATGTAACCCAATTGAATAAAGTCATAAGGCAGTGCCCAAGTGGTGATTGGCACTGACAGCTGTGGCGTTATTAGCTAGCATTTCAGAGGTAGGTATTGGCACCCCGAACCCACCATATTTTCTAACTTTCCTTCTATTATGAATTCGATATTTCTTAGCTTACAAGATCTGAAAGGGCTGGCTATTCTCTTCATTTATTAGCTTATTAGTTTCTAGCGGATTAGTGTATAGCTTATCCTTGGCTTATTAGTTTCTATTTGTAGCTTATTAGTGTATAGTTGATGAGTTTATGATCCCTCTTAAGCCATAGATTAGTGTATTTACAATATGGAGGAAATAGAGGTGGTAAAATCCCCTCCCCCTTAAAGGAACATTGTCCTCGGAGTTCTACCTATCATTGTGATATTTATGTACAACAATGAACAAAAGAAAGTAGGCATGTTTCATGGAATCCTCCATTTTCCATGTAGCTTCATCTGGACCAAAGTGTTTCCACTGCACCTTGACCTGTGCAATGGTTTTGTTCCTGAGTGGGATTTATTTCCTGTCTAGTATGCATTGTGGTTTTGTTAGGAATTCTCCCTTTTTTTCCACCTGGATCATAGACTAGTCAATTATATGATTAGAATCATGTACATATTTATTTAGTAAGGAAACATGGAAAATAGTATGCCCTTTCATTGTGGGAGGAAGTGTTATTCTATAGAATACAGGTCCCACTCTATCCAAAATTTCAAATGGCCCACAAAATCGAGGTGACATCTTGGCACAAGTTACCATCCTCAAGGAACTTCTTTTGGGCCTAATTCAGAGATACACATGATCTCCTACTTTGAACTCTCTAGGAGTCTTATTTTTGTCTACATAGCTCTTATGTCTATCATGAGCTATTTTTGGATTTTGTTTTATCTGAATTGCTTGTTGTTCCATCTCCTTGAGCATATCTAGCCCAAGTGTTATTCTGTCCATTGGGTTATTCCAGATGATTGGAATATTTCATTGTCTATCATAGAGAGCCTCAAAAGGACTCATCTTCAATGACTCATGATAGCCATTGTTGTAGGAGAATTCTACCAGTGGTAGGAATTCTTCCCATTTCTTGGGTTGATGCATCACATGCATCCTGTTCGAAAATGTTTAACAGGTAGCATATGCTTGTCATTGATGGCAAGTACAGTAATAAAGATGGCATGGGTACAGGAAGAATGTACAGAGGATTGTTGGCATGTTTCACAAGCAGCGTATGCTTGCCATTGATGGCAAGTACAGCAGTGATGATGGCTTGAGTACAGCAGCGATGATCAGCAGTGCAGTGATATTCATAAAGATAAGTTCAGGTTGATCAAATGATCGAAGGCCCGTAAATATTGAGAAGCATTTCTAATCGTTGGATCCATTCAAAATTCCTGAAAGAATGAAGGCCGTCAGATTTGAATGAAGACAAGAAGAGTGCACTGAAAATGAGGACAGATCTCAGACGCTAGATCCAAGCACAGGACCCGACCACCATTGGATCGAGGAGAACCTGCACGATCCTTAAAGAACAAGGAGAAGCGGGCGTAATCGCGATATGTGAAATCGTGACTTAATCTAAGCCGTCAAATCGAGGTTGAATCTGGACCGTTGATCCCTGTCCATGTCGAAGTTTCGAGGATCGAGAGTTGGAGATGTCAAAGAATTTTGACATCAAGAATCCCGATTTCGCGATATGTGAAATCACGATGCAATCTAAGCCGTCAGATCAAGATTTGATCTGGACCGTTGATTCTAGTCAATGGAGAGGCATCGGGGATCGAGAGTTGGACATGACAAAGATTATTGACATCAGGAACCCCGATTTCGCGATATGAGATATCGTGATTCAATCACAGCCATTGAATTGAGAATGAATCTGGACCTTTGATTTAACTCCTTATTGGAGTTTCGTAGATCGGGACTTGAAGGGGTCGAGAACTCACACGGTGAAGTGGAAAAATTGCGAGAAGATCTGGGTCGTAGGATCTGGGGGAAGTACGAAGGACCAATAGCCATTAGATATGGTGAAGCTGCAAGGCAGATATGACAGTCATGGTCCGGTGGATCAAGAGGAAATGTGGAAAAATATCAGAGCACCACAAAGACTCCATTTTGGAGTTTCATAGGTCAGGAATTCAAAGGAATGAGGCTCAAACTCACAATATGTGAATTCACAAAAAGATCTTGGCCGTCAGATCACCAAGGAATGTGGACAGTTGATCGTGCATGAAGAAGGCCTGTGAAGTGTCGAAATCACGATAATATCTGAACCATTGGTTCCATAGGACACGTGGTGAAAGATCATCATGTCGCTGACTGGAAAGTCAAAGGAACAGGGTTTGATCTTAGCCATCAGATCGAGGTTTGATCTTAGCCATCAGATCAAGGTTTGATCTTGACCATTGATCTGACTCCATCTCGGAGTCTCAGCTATCGTGACTTGGAGTGATGAGACCCTTCATCACAGGAACTGCGAGATGCGAATTCACA